>JAOVYX010015475.1:0-27747 GCA_035668315.1 Drosera spatulata | reverse complement strand
AGTGGCGGGCAGAAACAAAGGGTTGCCATCGCTGGTGCTCTTGCAGAATCATGTAAAGTACTGTTGCTCGACGAGCTGACTACCTTTCTGGATGAAACGGATCAGGTAAAACCATTGTCCTTGCCAACTCTAAAGTTTGAGCTGCTGCGGAAGTGAATTTTGTAAAGAAAATCACAGGTCTCCTAATGAAGTGCTCTCTTTATCGTTGCGTTCTCAGATTGGAGTTGTGAAAGCAGTGAGAAACTCATTGGACAGCTCCCCGGATGTCACAGCATTGTGGGTGACTCACAGGCTGGAGGAACTTGAATACGCTGATGGTGCCGTGTATATGGCCGATGGGAAAGTTATCATGCAAGGTGATCCTTCGACTGTTCTCAACTTCATCAAGACTCAGCAAGCATTGTATATGAATCAAATAAGCGCTTGATACTGTCCAGTTGGTCTTCGTCATCATGATATTATTAACTAGGAGTACTAAGTATTATGCCACAAAATTTACAGTGCATTACAAAACCAGTATCGTGATCAGAATAGGTACTTCCATGGTTAGTGTAGTTAGTCGTTGACATCTGAACCAGATGCTGTAGCATATCGAAATTATCCAATGTACACCAATTGTCATTGTTTTCTCGTATAGAACTGTGAGCCATCAACAACGCGTTTTTACTTCAAAGATCACTATGTTTTGTTGCAGAGCGATAAGACGAAACCTATACTCATCATCTCCGCGCTGCTTTTTTGATAAATCCGTCTGCCCCTCCTTTAGAACTTGAATACTTCAGAGCGATAAGATCGTTGCCTTCATCATATATTTCGTCTTATACCAGTCATCGAACCTTGTCTGAAATCTGTCATTAGGATTGGTTTATACATCAACAACTATAACCATGAGCTAATAATACTTCAAAGACAGAAAAAAGGTTTGATTTTTTTGAAATGAAAAGGTGTGATTTTTTTTGACATTATAGGAAACGCAATTCAAATTTAACAGCATGATAAGATAATTAATTTTCTTACAAGTTGTTTAAATTTCGAAGCTTCCCTAATTTACAGCTCACATCCAATCAAAGATGCGAATCCAAATAAGGTCACACTTTCAACGAATAAAAAGATAAAACTTCCAATATCTTTATTTTTAAACTAAACTCTCCATGTCTTTTAAGAACCTATAAATAAAGTTACAAACCTAAACTTGTCATAACTTTTCATTGATCTCTTCTTCAATTGCTTCCATTCACTCTTACAATGTTTGCCAATCCCATCAACCTGGTCAGCAACGACGAAAGCACGATCACCGTGATCATCCTCCTCTATCCCCGCGAAGATGGTGCTGTTCCTACTCATGTCATGCCGCCATTTGAACTCAACAAGGAGGTGTTCATGTTAGAGGACTACAAGATAATCGATAACTCTCTGTCGTCGGAGTGCCTCTACGGCCTTCCCGTCCCAACAACCTTGTGCTACAAAATGATTGACGCCATTGCACACTGTGGAGTCACATTGGCGAATGATGATGCTGGTAATGGACGATCAGTGGGTATAGAGGTGCATATCAAGCCTGATTATGAGTCTCATGATTCGTCCGGCTACGACGATGACATGGTTGTTGTTTTTGTTGATGATGATTTTGATGAAGATTTTGATGATGATTATGATGATGATGATGATGATGATGATATGGATTATATTGACGATGTCGAGATGGCCCAGATGGGCATGAGGGCGGTGAGGAAGGACGTGGTGGAGGGGTTGGAGATGGTTGTGGGGACGATCGAGGGGACGTGTGTGATGTGCTTGGAGGACCTCGAGGAGGGTTTGTCGGCGAGAAGGTGGCTAAAGAGGTTGCCGTGTTCGCATGTTTATCATACCGAGTGCATCATGAAGTGGTTGGAGAAGAGCTGCTGTTGCCCTTTGTGCAGATATGAGTTGCCTTCATAGCGGGTTTTTGGGTTTTTGTGTTCTATCTACTCGGTGTGGTAAATTCTGGTTTACACTTCACCGATTGTGTGCGTTGATATGTAATTAGAAGCCTCTTATTGATGTATAGTTGCTGGTTTTTGTTTGAGAAACTGTGAATGGGAGACTCATTAATAGATGTTCGTTTCTTGGTCTGTCTTGCTATCAAATACTACTAGCTTAATAGCTTTCTGAGTATGATAATACGTGGCCGAGTTTCTGTCAACTCTTTGGATCACTCGATGACACCATATTACAATCATACGATGATCATTGAGATTTCTTAATTGGTCGATTTGATCAAATCAGTTAGCCAGTGTACCCAATAAACGCCAACATGAAACATTTGAATTAACGAAGCAAGCAAAACATATCAGCAAGCTGTAGTAGATTTTGTTTCGTTTTCTTTTGTTTTTTTCTGATGCAGCATATTGAAGCTGACGATCTACTGCCAAATTGTATGCAATCAAAAACTGATTAGTTAGTCCCACATTCAAGCTACCAACGTTGAGAATCACACAATGCTTGGAATCACAGGGATTGGATAGGAGGATGACATGAGGAACTAGGTTTGCATTCTCAAATAACCTGGCTATTGTTTGTCGATCAGGAATATTTATTTGTTTGTCGCGACTTCATAAAAGGAAGAATAGCCACATTGTTGATTTATAGTAAATCGAGGAGGCCAAGTGGGTGCTTGTGTTGTTTGAGGAGATGTGCATACTTATCTAGCATCGTGATAGCTCATGGTTTATACAGAAGTTAAGCAGTTAGGGGGTCCCCAAGGATGTTTAGTATGGGAATTAAGAAAATCCTCGATGCTTTCGGTTGTTGCAAGCAGTTTATTACAAATCGATGCGGCGTCCTCTTTGATGGTACTGCCGGATGGGAGTGAATGGGGTAGGGAATTCACTCTGTTGCATTTCGAGGTGTTGCCTTATATGTATTTTTCATTCTCGGTTGAGTTTGATTGATCATTCTTGGTGAATCTGATGCAGTTTCTAGCTCGTGTATCCTGCTTATTAACCGATCATGTTGCTTGCGTAAACTTACTTTCAAGATCATATTAAATCTGGAAACAGAATTTGGAAGTAGTTTCAACACAGACATGGTAAACATGACTATTACGACAGCAATTTAAATCTAAGTAGTATCGTTAACGAGAGAGAATCTGAAAACTATGACAGAGGACCAGTTCTGTGGCTCCATTATTGTTAACAGCGGAAGGCGTCTCGTGTATAAAGTAGCAGAGAGTTTTAGTGGCACGACCTTGATTCATGACAGGTTTGCCCACAAAACTTATCAGCAAATGTCGAGTTCCTTTTCTCCAAAATCAGATCTATCCGATGACTGGTTCTTGGTCAATAATGGGATAGGCTGATAAATCTTTATAAATCTGATATATATTAATTATTGTTAAGTTAAAATGAGTTAATTAGTTAGTCTATCAATTGAGACATATTTGCTCTGATTTAGTCTAATATGAGGCGATTAGTGGGGGTGATGATGAGAGGCCCTATAATCGCTACGTCTATAAATACTATCAACTAGGTCTTTTTTTCTTACCCTAACAATGTCATCCATGACGACTCATCTACATCGGCCGTCAAAGATATTAGGAAAATGGAGCCTGTTAATTTCCGCTACGTATCATGACGATGAAGATGCGCGTATTATTGTTTTTAATCTCTATTTGATATTCTAGATGTATCAATGACGATCCTGTGATTGGATTATCGTCTTCACTTCAATCATGACACATTGTTAAGATAACACCCTCCCTCAATCCTTTGATTTCTGCGCTTTGTTTGTCTGACATAGTGTTACTGTCATTTGGATTGTGTTCGAACTGGATTAATGTCGGGGTATGTAACCTCCACGATTGTTTCTTGCTGGTATAGATTTAATGTTTGTTGTACCGAACACAAATAACTTCATGGACGATTTTAACCTAGAGCAATGGTCATAATTTGGTGCCAAGAGGATCATTGTCGGTTTACAAGGTTTGTTATACTCATATCGATGCGTAACACATATAGGTGTAGAACAAATCGAAGTTTATTTATATTCATAGATATTGGTTGGATCAGATCGGATTTGGAATTATCACTTGTCCACAAGTGTTTAATCGCAACGATTCTTGTTTCAAATCCGCCCTATTCTTCCATTTGTTGAGGTACAAACTTGGTAATCCGATTATGGATAGGCCTTGAGGATATTGCCTGAACTTATTTATTTATATAATGAACTGTTACGAACGGATCCGTTAATAATAAACACAAACAATAATAAATACGCAAAAATAAATGAGACAAAGAATTTTACGTGGAAACCCTTGAGAAAACCACGCGCGGTCGGCGACGAAAAATCCACTAACCAAATGAGGAAATACAAAACAAAAGGAGCTACACTCAAAATATTGAGAATCTCACCATAAGGGATAGAGATAATAATCTCTAAAACAAATCCAAACCCTCAATATATTTTTGTAGGTAAATATAAATAGTAACCACCCACTCAAATCCCTTTCTCCTTTTATTCACTTCCTCTCCTTTCCCAAATCACCACCCCGGCTGCCATCTTCTCCTGCCTCTCTTTTCTCTCTTTGATTTTTGTCCTATCTCTGTCGTCTCTCAAATCCTCTTGTATTTATAGCAAAAGAGTCATAATCAGGAGGAAGAGCCGTGTGAAATTCTTCTACCAGATAAAGACGAAGACGGCTGGATGAGGACAAAGACGGCGACGGTTGGTCAAAGACGACGACGGCTAGTCAAAGGCGGCCGTGTTTGAGTCACCATCAACATGAACAACCTCAACTTTTTCTGTTTTAGCCTCCCTGTTGAACTTATATCAGATATAACAAGTTGTGATAGCATTAGATTTTTCTCATATTGCCTGAACCTATTAGATTTGTTTGAAAATAACGATTTAGCTTCTACATGTTTCCAAAAGATATAGTAACAGTTTCAACTGTACAAAGATAACTTCCCATATAAATATTTGGGAACCAAACTTCTACCTATAAATACAAACGAACCAAACTTCTGTCGTCATAATTTTCTCCTGCATTGACAGAATTCCTCCATCGGTCGTAACCAATGTCAGCTCCATACTGGGTCAGAGCCCACTCCGTTTACGACCTCCCCCGTGAGGGTGAGACCATCAACGACGTCGCCCGGGAGGCCAACGACGACAGGATCAGGGTCATGATATTATATAGACTAGCACTTGTAGTGCCGTCATTCGAGATAGATACGAAGGACTTCTTGTCTGAGGACCATTTATACGAGACCATTTCAGACGCAGTGATGCCCCACCTTGACGACCCCATCCCGATCTCCTGCTGGCCTGCTATCATTGACGAGATTGTCCATAGCGGGTTCTCTCTGGCCAGTAATGCCACAGACATAGAGTTGAGAGTTCATTATGGGATTATCGTTGGTAACAGAGGATGATGCCAGTAATGCCATCCTCGGATGCCATCCTCTTACCAACTTATTTTTCACCGATCACCTGTTACGATCTTATAACAAACACAAGATGGATTATCGTTTCTCTCGTTGTATATTTCTTGGCTATAGTCCGGCTCACACACTGGTTATCGATGTCTCGATATTTCTTCTAACCGTACTTATATTGCCCTGTTCACTTTGACGAAACGCAATTTCCCTTTCTTGGTTCTTCTCCTTCGGCATCCCTTACATCTCATTGGGCGATTGCACCTACTATCTCATCTGCCCCTTCCCATAAACCACCTTCATCGCTGGTCCAGCCCGCTTCAAGTCAACCGGCCCAACTTCCCTCCCCTCTTTTTGGGTTTATTTTCCTCAAATCCTAACCATAATATTACCCTGCAACCACATATAACCTTCGCCCTAATCCCCCAAACATCTCCCTTTATCTCTCCTTGCAATATCCTTATAATCTCCAAACCACATTCCTAGTGCAGTACCTCTTTTCGAACCATCTACTTTTTCCCAAGCTATCAAAATCCCTGAATGACGCTCTGCTATGAATGACGAATTGCGCGCTCTTGAACAAAACCACACCTGGACTCTTGTTCCACGCTCTCGTGACATGAATCTCATTGGCTCGCAGTGGGTTTTTCGTATTAAACAAAAAGCTGATGGCACCGTCGAGCGTTATAAAGCTCGTCTTATCGCCAAAGACTACCATCAATGTCACAGTGTTGATTTTGATGAAACGTTTAGTTCTGTCGTCAAGCCAACAACTATTCGTATTGTTCTTTCCCTCGCTATCTCTCATGGATGGTCCATTCGACAACTCGATATCAACAATGTCTTCCTTCATGGAACTCTCTCTGAGGTTGTCTACATGATTCAACCACTCGGTTTCATTGAGCCTCATCGTCCTCACCATGTCTATCGCCTTCATCGCTCCCTATACGGCTTAAAACAAGCACCATGTGCTTGGTTCCGTCGTCTCTCCTCCTTTCTCTTACGTCTTGGTTTTCGTGGCTCTCGAAACAATCCCTCTCTTTTTATTCGAAATCGCGGGGGTTTTGCCATATATCTTCTCATTTATGTCGATGATATTCTTCTCATTAGCAGTGACTCCAAATCACTCTTCGTTCTCCTCACTTAATTGTCATCAACCTTCCCTATGAAGGACCTTGGCCCGCTCAGTTTCTTCCTTGGGATCGAAGCACGACCACATAACAAGGGCATGCTCCGTTCTCAAACCCGTTACATTCTTGATCCTTACATGGCTGCCTGTAAGCCTGCGCCTACGCCCATAGTCACCAAGGCTCCATCGACCACCTCTGCATCCCTATCAAACCCCACCTTCTATCGTTCCATAGTCGGCGGATTATAATATGTCACACTAACACGGCCTGATATTTGTTTTGCAGTTAACAAAGCATGTCAGTTTATGCAGGCACCCACCGATAAGCACTGAAAACTTGTCAAACGCATCCTTTGCTACCTTCAAGGTACATCCAACCATGGCCTTTTCATTCAACATACTAACGACCATTTTCTACAGGCCTTTTGTGATGCTGATTGGGTCGACGATCCTATTGAGCGCAAGTCCACTGATGGTTATCTTGTCTACCTCGGTCCGAATCTTATCTCCTGGCAATCAAAGAAACAACACACTGTCGCTCGATCTTCCACCGAGGCTGAATGCAAATCACTCACCAACACCACTGCTGAATTACTCCACCTTCGTCACTTGCTATTCGAGCTTGGTTTTTCAGTGACTACGGCCCCTACTCTCTAGTGCGACAACTTGGGTGCCACATATCTGGTTGTCAACCTGTTTTCCATGGTTGTATGAAACATGTCGAGATTGATTTTCATTTTGTTCGAGATCATGTTGCACATCGTCGACTCCAAGTCCGATTCATCTCCACCCATGATCAGATAGTCGGTATCCTAACAAAACCCTTGCCTACAACTCGGTTCCAAGACTTACGAGACAAGATGAAGATTCGATCCTCTACACCTTAATCTTGCGGGGGTGTATCAAGATCAACAACATCTAACGGGTAGCTCCTAGTTTGTTGCACTCTATTATTTTTAGACTCTTCGTATCCTGTACTCTATTATTAGCCAAACAGCTCAACCCCCACAATTATAGCAGAGCTTGTAAACGTCCTTCCGCATCAATAAGAAAAACACTCGTTCTCTCCAATTCAACATACGTAATCGATCTGACCGAATCCCTGCAAAGTCTCTGAACCACTCGGTTAAACCATATTACAATTATAAAAGACAATCATATCGGTGAATTTGCTCAAATCAGTTAGCCGATGTACTAAACAAGGGCGACAAGAACCTAGAAATAGATTTATCTTTTAAGCGGCATAACATTTTTGAGTTATCAAGTATCAAACTGAATACAATTAAATACTGATTAATCACAATCCCACACACACAAGATACCATAATCAACAATAAGAATCGCAAGGTGCTTTGTGAAGAGGTCCATCAAAGCCAACATGTGAATTCAGAAATCAATCAAGTCCCTCAAACTTCTTGAATAATCTGATCAATATTGTTGGTGCAGAATTAATATTTATTGCTTTGTCATTGTTTTAAAGAAGGAAGAATAACCACATTGTTGACTTATAGAAGGAGATGATATAGAGTGGATTCGTGCTTTGATCGTCGGATAAGTGATTGTTATGTTTTGCAGTGTGATGTAATGGACAGACCGTGAACTTTGGGTTATATTGAATATCGAATACTTGTCTAGGCTCGCCATAGCTCATGGTCCATACACAGGAGTTAAATAGTTCATGATAGATCGTACCGGCATCGTCTTCTTTGAGGGTGATGGCCGGATTCGAGTGAATGGCGTAAGTAGTTCTGATACGATCCTTTGGAGTGAATCCGGTGGTTATTTGTATATGATCAGTTAGCCAAATAAGTTCAACTGGCAAATTTCCATGAAATAACAGGCACAAAAGTCTCCATGAGCATCAAATGAGTAAGCAGACTATTTTTGATAACTGAATAGTACAGGCAGTAAGCCCATGGCCGCAGCACCAAAACACGGTGCGGCTAAACTTATTACAAGCTGCAAGCAACAAAACATGGAAAAAAAACAAAGGAAGAATTGCAGACCATTGAACTCCGTATCATGGTATTGTTCTTTATCGCGGTGCATTGTCACTGGTGCGGGTAATATGAACATAGACTTCCGTGGAAAATGTCAATCGCTAAGCTATGGTCATGATTTGGCAATTGATGCTTGTTTAACCAGCAAACAAGACACAAATCATCAATAGCAATGTCCTAACTTATCCTTGGTTCCAAGTCCGTCTTTGATATAGTAACCAAATACAAGATGACTTTGGATTGCACAATAGGGCTCCATATCAAAGGAAACCGACATACTAATACTTCATTCATAATTCCATACTTGATCTATTGAATTTCTTTTAACCAAAAATTCCATTTAGTTTTCTTGGACGCTAATCCACTGTAACAACATGTGATAAGCATTACATTCCATTTAAATTCAAAACTCCCCAAATTTACCGCTCAGCCCCATAGATTTATCAAATCTCACATGATCACAAATCAACCCTTCAAAGATAACTTTCCAAATATCTTTTCACTAATAAATACAAACAAACGAAACCCTTTAAAGTCATAAGTTTTCATTGATCACTTCCCTTCACTAGTCTAACAAAAACCCTTCATCGATCGATCCTTCCAATGTCATCTGCTTACCGGGTCAAAGCCAACCCCATCGCTGTCGTAACCCACGACGATGACCATAACACGATCCTCGTCACGATATTCTACTGCGACGACTGTGGACTGACAAGAATCCTGCCGTCCTTTGAGATAAACAAGGAGGACTTCTTGTCGAACGAAGACATGCACGAGAGGGTTCGGGACTCGGTGATGCCTTACATTGATACTATTCCGGTCTGCTGTCACCCTGCTACCATCGATGCCATTCTAAGTTGCGGGATCGAACAGGAGGGTAATGAGAGTAGGGATAGAGAGTCGTCGGGGTTTGGTATTGGGATTATGGTTTATATCAAGCCCGAGGATGGGACTGATGGTTGGCCCGAGTACCCCCATGACATGGATGATGAGGATGATTATGATCTCGACAATGATTCTGATGTTGATTATATGAGTTATGACCATGACAACGAGATGGGCGTGAGGGCGGCGAGGAAGGAGGTTGTGGAGGGGTTGGAGAAGGTCGTGGAGAGGTTCGAGGGGACGTGCGCGATGTGCTTAGAGGAGTTCGAAGAGGGTGGTTCATCTAGGATGACGAGGTGGTTGACGAGGTTGCCATGTTCTCATGTTTATCACGGGGAGTGCATTGGGAGGTGGCTTGAGAAGAGTTGCTGCTGCCCGTTGTGCAGATGCCAGTTGCCTTGTTAGTTTGGTTAGAGAGGAGTACATGTAATATCATAGACTGAGGATAGTTAATTGGATAGTTCAGGCATGTGATCTGATCAATTTTTTTGTAGATTACTCCAGGTTTATTAGATTGAGGATTTAGGTTTCTGTGACATAGTATATAGCATGTGTAAATTCTGGTTTACACTAAACTAATCAAGTGGACATGTGATCAAACCTCTCGTTTAGGTGTAGTTGCTGGCTTTGGCCCCAAGAATCTGTGGATGTTGAGTCATTAATTGATGTCCGTTTTCGCGTTCATGGTTTCAAAATATTAGATGAGTTTAGTAGCTTTCTGCGTCAGATAACTCCGGGTTTTGTGAATCCGTACGTGGATCCAAGGGGAAGTTGGGGTTCAACTGATTCAATCGATTCACGTGCACCCAATATGTGATCGATTTGGTTGATATTCAACTCTCTGGACTACTTGATTAGCATTATACGATTATCCGACACTCATGGGCTTATTATAGCAGTCGATTTGGTAAAATCAGGTAGCAGTGTGCACTGAACGAAATGACTACACTAAACTTTCTGGTTAACAAAGCAAGCAGAACATATTAGCAATCAATTTGCATATTGACATGAAGTAGAGTGCAACCCGCCCAGTGCGCGGGATAACTTGATAAAATATACAGAAATGGAGTCATTATACATAAACATGTTGATATATATACTCCCTCCATTCCATATATAAACAGCACTTGTCTATTTGGATCGTCCCAAAATATATACGACATATCTTTTTTAATAATATTTTTTCACGTGAAAAATATTAGAATAATCACCATCTGATACAATATAATATCCACTATAATATCTTTTAAAATTCTTTGAAATGATACTTGTCCCAACAATAAACCCGTATCTAAAAAATCGTTCAACAAAAAGAAAATGTCCCTAACATTATCATCATCTTCACCTCCTCCAAGATATCCTCATCAATCACTCCCCTCACTTTTTATCTTCTCTCACAACAATTACAGTATACTCCATTATCACTATAAAAATATTTTTTCTTCATCAAATTTCATAAAAATACAACTCACACATAGATCCGTTTTGGCCTCTGTTAGCCAATTTACCTGACAGTTGGGATAGCTTACTTATGACTATCAGCAATTCGTCTGGAGAGGACGGTCTTAAGTTTAAGAATGTCGCTGGTGTACTTCTGAATGAGGAAACCTGGAGGAAGAATTCCTCATCTTCAGATACCCCTGATGGTGCTCTCAGTGTTGAAGAATGTGATACATCTTCGAAGAAGGGTAAGAACAAAGACTGTGGTCGTTCTAAGTCGAGGGGTACGAGTGCCTCAAGAAGGGACATCACATTCGTGAATGTCCTATGAAGAAGTATGATATGAAAGAAGATAAAGGTTCGGTAAATGCTTCTACTACTGAATCTAATTCATATGATGATGCCTTAATATTATTATGCAACTCCAAGTTTGATACTTGGATTCTGGATTCTGGCGTTTCCTTTCATACTACTTCAAGTAAGCAGCTGTTTAGAATCTATATGTTAGGGAATTTGAGTAGGGTGTTCCTTGGTCATGACGAGCCTTGCGAGATAGTTGGGAAAGGTGATGTGCAGATTCAAATGAAAAATAGGACATTGTTGAGCTTGCTAGATGTTAGGCATGTGTCTAATCTCACGAAGAATCTGATTTCTGTGAGTCAGCTGTCAGATGATGGGTGCATTACCATGTTTGGTAGTGAACGATGGAAGTTCAGCAAGGGTTCTATGATGGCTGATAGAGGGAAGTGGGCTGAAACTCTTTATGTTGCGACGTGCAAGAATAGCATCAGTTTGACTTCTGCATCTGATGCTACTATTTGGCATCAACAGTTAGGGCACATGAGTGAGAAGGGAATGATGGCAATGCTCTCCAAGACAAAGTTGGATGGCTTGACAACAGTTCACTTATCATTTTTTGAAGGCTGTGTGTTCGAAAACAGAAGAAGGTGATCTTCTCAAAGGATACGCATGCTCCAAAGGCCGAAAAGTTGGACTTAATTCACACAGATATATGGGGACCGTCGAAAGTAACTTCTCTTTCTGATGCAAACTACTATGTTACCTTCATTGATGATTCTACTAGAAAGTTATGGGTTTACTTTTTGAAGAACAAGTCTGATGTGTTCGATGTGTTCAAGAAGTGAAAAAGCTTAGTAGAGAATCTGACAAGTCTGAAGCTAAAATGCTTGACATCAGATAATTGTGGTGAGTATTGCAGCCAGGAGTTCAAAGACTATTGTGTTATGAACAGGATCAGACGTGTGAAGACTGTTCCTGGAACTCGTAGCAGAATGGGATTACTGAAAGCATTAACAAAACTATTGTAGAGCGTGCTAGAAGTATGAGGTGTAATGTAAGTCTGTCGAAACAGTTTTGGGATGAAGTTGTAAAAACTTCAGTTTATTTGATCAACAGAGGACCATCAGTGTCGATTGGTTGCAGACTACTCGAGGAGGCCTGGACAGAAAAGAAAGTAAATTTATCACATCTACGAGGTTTCGATTGTATCTCCTTTGTCCATATTGATGCAGCTACATGGTCTAAGTTGGATGCAAAGTCCAAAATTTGCATCTTCTTAGGCTATGGTGAGGATAGCTATGTTTATCGACTATGGGATCATGAAGGTCGTAAGGTCATTAGAAATAGAGATGTGATCTTCAATGAGGAAGTTTTCCACAAGGATCAGCTTGTTAAGAAGAGCAAGAAGGTAGTTCATGAGTTCTTTGATCTTGATGGCTCTTCTAGTTATTTGGAAGGAAGTTGGTTGAAGCGTACGCCAGCACAGGATGCTCCAAATGAAGATGTCAGTCAGAGTAAGTCAGAGTCTTTGTCATCGTCTCTGTCTGCTGCTGCTGAGCCAACATTGACTATAACACAGTCATCTCCATCATCGTCATCATTACCATCTCCAACACGTCATGATGCGGCTGGACGACCGATTCATGAGAGAAGGCCAAAGATAGGTATTCTCCTTAAGCTAACTATTTATTACTAACTAATAATGGTGAACCGAATTGCTTTGATGAGGTAATGCTGGTTAGTGACAAGGTCGAGTGGGAGAAAGCGATGGATAATGAGATAGAGTCGTTACGCGTCAATCAGACTTGGGATTTGGTGAGACTTTCAGCCGAAAAGAAGGCGATTAAGACTAAGTGGGCGTACAAGTTAAAGTAGAAACCTGATGATTCACAGAGATACAAGGACAGGTTGGTAGTGAAAGGTTTTCAATAGAAGGTAGATATCGATTTTATAGATATTTTATCTCTTATTGTTAAGTTGTCTACTATACGAGCTGTGCTGATTTTGGTTGCTGCTGAGGATCTTCATCTACAACAGTTAGATGTGAAAATTGCTTTCCTGCATGGTGACTTGAATGAGGATCTGTATATGCGACATCCTGAAGATTTTGTAGAGACAGATAAAAAACACTTGGTTTGTAAGTTGAAGAAGAGTCTCTATGGTTTAAAGCTTGCGCAAAGACAATGGTATCTCAAATTTGATGGTTTCATGATGGAAAACAGTTATAAACGCTGCAACAAGGACCATTATTGTTACTTCAAGAGTTTTGGTGATTCTTATATTATTCTGCTACTGTATGTGGATGATCTATTAGTTATAGGTGCTGACATGCGAAGCATCAACAGGCTGAAAAAGCAGATAGCTAGGAAGTTCTGTATGAAGGATTTGGACGCTGCTAAAAAGATTTTGGGCCTCAGAATTCAACGGGACAGAAAAATAAAGAAGCTGAAGTTGTGTCAGAAGTAGTACGTGTTGAAGATGCTAAAGAGATTCAACGTGAAGAATGTCAAGTCCGTGTCTACTACTTTGGCTGGATAATTCAGAAATCTTTCGAGACGAGACAGTCCGAAATCTGATGAGGAGAGGGACAAGATGGCTCGAGTCCCTTATGCTTCTGCTATTTGTAGTCTCATGGACGCGATGGTCTGTACGAGACCAGATATTTCTCAAGCAGTGGGAGTTGTTAGCAGGTATATGTTAGATCCTGGTTTTCAACACTAGAATGCTGTGAAGTGGATCTTAAGATATCTTGTTAGTACGCAAGATGTGGTGTTGAAATTTAGTGGTGCGAAGGTGAAATTGTAAGGGTTTTTGAATTCTGACATGCTAGTTAACGTCGATACGAGGAAGAGTACAACAGGATATGTGTTTACTCTTGGCAATGGTGTTGTCTCGTAGGTGTCTAGACTGCAAAAGATGACGGCATTGTCGACAATAGAGGCGGAGTACATGGCACTTTCGGCAGCACGTAAGGAGCTCGTTTGATTGAGGGATCTCATGAAAGAAGTGGGACACTGACAGATTGAATGCAAACTACATTGTGACAGCTTAAGTGCAATTTATTTGGCGTAGAATTCTGCCTATCACTCTCGAACGAAGCACATCGATGTTCGATATCATTTTATCCGAGATCATATTGAGGATGGGTTCTTTAATCTGGTGAAGATTGCTACGAAAGAGAATCCTACTGACATGTTTATCAAGTTAGTTACTACGGAAAAGCTGAAACCCTATTCAACTTCTATTGGTCATGCTATGTGAGTTAGCAAGTGGTCGTCGATGATGTTCGTGTTAATTGATGTTGGGGAATAAGTCTCAAGTGGGAGATTTGTGAAGAAGTGGTCCTGATTTGGATCAAAAGACACGGGCCGTGCGTCGAAGATTCCGTGAAATTAGATTTAAATCTTAAATCTATTTATTTTGGATCTATAAATACCAGATGTAAACAGAATTTCTTTGTATCATCTTTTCGTAGTGAATTTCGTCGATGATCGTGGGTTTTTTTTTTCCTTTCGAGGATTTTCTTCACGTAAATCTTGTGTCTCTACTCTCTTTATTTGTTTGATCATTGAATGAATCGATCCCAACAATCCTTGCTCGATTTTCACCCTCTACTCTAATGCGTGTTATATAGGCAAGTAAATTGCCTTCCCTGATATCAATAAGCCAAATAAGACCCATCCAGAGACAAAACGTAGCCCAAACCTTAATCCCATATGTTAACTAATTAAGCTATGCGTGTGAACTTTGATTTTGAGACCAAGACAGCACTATATATGTGTGATTGTGTGGATTTTTCAAACTTCAATGTAATAAAATTTTTGCATCTCGCTCCCTCACACAAATGCATCTTTAGGGTCTGAAACATAGGCATATTTTGGGTGGTGCAAAGCATTGTACCATTGGTCTAATGGACATTATGTCATATTTAATCTCTAGATTTCATCTTAAATGTGGGTAGAGTTTTCTCAACAATAACTTGTCCATGTTAAGTTCGTCTCCAGATCATAGGGAACCATTCCAACATACTGGAGTTATACTTTAAAATCCTTTACTTGACTGCCGATATTTATTTACCACTAATTTATCGCAAATTATCTGAGCCAAAAATCTGAATTTTTTTCCGGTTATGTTTCCTTGGACGCTAATCAAATGTAACAGCCATGTGATAAGAACATTTTCTTTTCATCTCCGTTTAAATTTCAAAACTCCCACCCATCAAAAAAAAATTCGGAACTCCCCAAATTTACCACTCAGCCCCTGGATTTACCAAATCGCACAGGATCACAATCAACCGTTAAAAGATAACTTTCTAAATATCTTTTCGCTTATAACTACAAACAAACGAAACCCTTTTCTGTCATAACTTTCATTGATTACTTCGCTTCACTACTCAAGCAAAGAAAACCCTTCATCGATCAATCCTTCCAATGACTTCTGCTTACCGGGTCAGAGCCAACCCCATCGACGTTGAAACCCACGACGACAATGACGACAACACGATCAACATCACGATATTCTACTGCGATGACGTCGGACTGACACGGATCCTTCCGTCGTTCGAGATAGACAAGGAAGACTTCTTGTCGGATAACAACATACACGAGAGGGTTTGGGACTCCGTTATGCCCTACCTTGATACTATCCCGATCTCCTGTCACCCTGCTGCCATCGACGCCATTCTAGGTTGCGGGATCGAACTGGTGGGTAATGATGGTAGGGATGGAGAGTCGTTGGGGTTTGGTATGGGGATTATGGTTTATATCAAGCCCGAGGATGGGACCGATGATTGGCCTGACTACCCCGATGACATGGATGATGATGATGATGATGATGGTTATGAACTTGATGATTACAATTCTTATGTTGACTATATGAATTATGTTGATGATGTTGAGACTGGCGTGAGGGAGGCGAAGAAGGAGGTTGTGGAGGGGTTGGAGAAGGTGGTGACGACGGAGAAGATCGAGGGGACGTGTGTGATGTGCTTGGAGGAGTTCAAGGAGGGTTCATCGACGACGACAAGGTGTCTGACGAGGTTGCCGTGTTCTCATGTTTATCACGGGGAGTGCATTGGGAAGTGGCTGGAGAAGAGCTGTTGTTGCCCTTTGTGCAGATATGAGTTGCCTTCATAGTTTGGACATGTGATCTCAAAGTTTCTGGGATATTTTGCGCAAACAATACAGTTGTGGTGGTAAATTCTGGTTTACACTCAACTGATTGAGTGCGTTTACATGTAATCAGAAATTAGAAGCCTATCATGCAGTGTTGATGGTTTTTGTTTGAGAAACTGTGGATGTTTGACTCATTAATTGATGTGCATTTCTTGGTCTATGGATATCGGATACTAGCTTTGTAGCTTTCTCTTTATGATAACTCCTGGTTTTACGAATCTGTGGATTCCAGGCTGAGTCGAAGCTGGGTTGCAAGTAGTTCAATCGATTCACCCACCACTTGATTAAACCATAATACCATTATAGGATGATCATGAACTTATTTTCAGCAGTATTTGGTCAAATCAGTTAGCCAAGTCCAGTGTATTGAACGAAAGGACAACACTTTACTTTCCAGTATTTTTGGGATTTTTAAAGCAGCATATTGACATAAAGGAGTATAGCGGACAATTGAGTACCGAATTGAATACAATTAGAAACTGATTGTTCACCGATCTCCCAGATAGCTCACATAGTAGTTTATACAGGAGTGAAGTCAAGCAGTTAGGGGTCCCGGAGGATGTTTCGTGAGGCATGATGAGAATCCTCGATGCTTTTGATCGTTGCGAGCAGTAAATGATAGATTGACGAGTTGTCTTCTTTGAGGGAGCAGGTCTCGTTGGAGTGAATAATGAAAGGAATTCTTCCTGCTTTTGAACGAGTTAGATACCGTTGTTATGGTTCTTCGATGCTTTTGATTGACCCCTCTTGGTAAATCCTGTTACATTTTAGCTGTGTATATCCTGTTGAAATTTCCATGTTGCTCACGTTAGCCTTATGCTATTTTCTGATGTCATCTTAGCGAATCGGTGCGCTTTTGTCCAGTCGACCTTCCTAGGTTCTACTCCTGGACTACTATTCGCTGCAATAGGAAGTTAAGACTTGAATAACGTGTCGATGAAGGTATTGAGGCAGAGAAGTTGGTTACGAATTCTCTGCTCATAAATATAGAGTTGAATGAGTTTATAGATTACTATAGCAGATTGATTGCTGAATTTGGATCACCACAGTTGTTACGAACGGGTCTGTTAATAATAAATACAAACAATAACAAGTGCGCAAAATAAATGAGACAAAGAATTTTATGTGAAAACTCTTGCGGGAGAAAACCACGGGCGGTCGCCGACGACGAAGAATCCACTAACAAAATGAGGAAATACAAAAGGAGGTACACTCAAAATATTGAGAATCTCGTAATAAGGGATAGAAATAATAATCTCTAAAACAAATCCCTTAAATCCTCAATGTATTTTGTGTGTATATATGAATAGTGTTTTTATATATAAAAAACACTCAAACTCCTCTTTTAACTCTCCTACGCCTCTGACTTCTCCTTCCTCTCCTCTCAAAATCTTCTCTTCCACTTCTCAACTTCTCTCTGCGTCTTCTCTCAAATCCCTTTCTGTTCCGTATTTATAACAAAAGAAAAGAGAGTCATAATCAGAAACAAGAGACGTGCGAATTTTCTCTGCCAGATAAAGACGAAAGCGACTGGATGAGGATAAAGGTGACGGCGGCTGGCAGTGACGGCGGCGGCTGGTCAAGGGTGGTGGCTAGTCAAAAACGGCCGAGAGCTTGAGTCACCATCAACAACAGTATATAACTAGTTGATTCCTTCAATCTGTTATCGAGAGTCATGGCAAGCAAAACCGAGGAGCTTGGTATCCGAGATCTGTTGTTTGGCATCTTCGGAGAATCTCTTAGGCTCATCTTCTCACGCCGCAGGTTCTTCAGGAACATCGTTCTCATAGTTGTTCCATGGATCCTCTACTTCTCCGGCATCCGTCCTGCACTGCTAGTTGCTTATACATTCATTTACAGTAGAAACACAAATTACCAGAGCACATCATCGTCGCCATCTTTGGCTTATTTTGGATCGATAACCAATCAGCTTATAATATCTTGTTGCTTAACTTTCGTCATCGTCGTCTCGCTCTTCTTCAACTCCCTCTTTGCCTTTGCCATCGTTTCCGCCTACACTAACAAAGATCTTACCTCTACGAAGGAGATCATAGTAGCCCCAAAAATCTGGAAAAGGCTCAACACCAGTATCTTGTGAAGCCTCTTTCATGTCTTTGCTCTCACTGTATTCTTCGTCCTGGTTGTTCTGGCATGTACATACTTCTACCAAGACAACAGACTTGTAGTCGAAAGCATGGTTTCGACGAATCTGATACTTTATTTGGTAGGGATGTTTTATGTAAGTGTGGCAGGACAGTTGGCTAGTCTTGCTTCGGCGATGGACCACACTTATGGGATTCAAGCCTTGAACAAGAGCAAGGCCTTTACCTCCGCAAATACTAGAGCCGTTGTAGCCGTGTATCTCTTGCCTTATGTATGCTTAATGTTGGTTCAAGTGCCTTGGCTGCGTCCTGTTACGACTTATATCTCAACTATGCCCGCCGGTGCACTGGCATGGACTTTGGTGATTGTTGGAACTTTGGGGTTGATAATTGGTGTTATGATTTTTTCCGTCATGGTCTTCATGTTTCATCATTTTGCTCAAATGGCGATTTACTTTAGGTCCAATGAGAGCACCATCGACGCTTCTCTTATGGATGATTTCAGGTTGAATCACAGCAGAGCGGCTTTAAAAGAGCTCTATCGACGTCCTGTTAAAGACAACCTTGGAATTTATTTATTTTCTTTCTGTGTTATTTGTACTCGGCTCGTACCGCATATCAGTAGCAAAGAGCCTGAAGGCACCATACGTTTGTATTACTTCTGCCTTAATCATCTGGTGTATTGATGTAGCGGTTTCCAATAATATGTAAGCATATTGTTTAATTTAAAGTGTTGAATATTATGACAAAGGGTTTTCTTCTTACTGGGATATTCGATTATGATTTTGCAGGTATGAGAGAGTAATAGATTACCTCAGCTTGATGAGGAGTTCGCTAAAAGCTCGTCCATTCAAAAGATTGAATTTCTTGTTCATTCAATGAGTCGAGTTGGAGTTGTAGTTAATCTTCATACTCGCGCATTGACATATATGATATTGAACCGCGACCCATAGTTCCTACCACATAACAATCATCGATATTCCATATGTTTATGTGCCCAGAAGCATATGCAGAATGGATATATACTCAAATTCAACTTATAGGTGTTTTGACATTGAGGCATACGCAGTGTGTGTGACATATGAAAGTCGAGACGCTGTGACGTATAGTCATATTCGTCATAATTATGTGATAACTTTGAGAATTAGTTATGTGGAAATGATAAGATAGTGTGGGCACTTTCTCTTGTTTTGTCAAAATTAGGGATGAGCAAAAATATCCCAAAATCAAATCATCGAATCAAATCGAATCGAATCGAAAAATTGAATTCAGTATGTAAATTTGCTTTTCGATAATTCGATTTTATATTTCAAAGAAATTCAATAATTCGGTTAACGGAATTAACCAAATTTAATATATTTTCTTGTTTTATTTTTTATTATTCACATTTATAGCTTTTTCAATATTGATTTATTTAACAAAAATATTTATTAAGTATACTAAAAATTCTATTATTCTCTAGATAAAGAATTTAAAACTTAGTTTTCGTTTTTTATATTTTGAAACTCTTTTTTTAATATTTTTTTACCATAAAAAATTGCTATTTTTAATCCTTTGTAAATTCGGTAAAAAAAACCGAAATCTAATCAAAACCGAACCAAATTTCAATTAAGCAAAACTGAAATAACCGATATAATTGGTTTCAGTTTCGTTTTCCTATTTTGAGAAAACCGAATTTAATTCGATTAAACAAAACCCAAAAAAAATTAGGTGTTTACCGAATTATCACCCTTATTCAAAACTTATCCTGATTTTGGATTTGTTCCCCGGCATCATTGAACCTGTTAAGAATACAAGCCATATTGAAATTTAATAGCTCAAAATAACAACATATACAAATGTTGGGCTATTTCTCTCATTGTTAATTTGTTTTTGAGATGAAACCCGAAAGGTTTAATATGATATTAGGGCCCAAAAAACCAACGGCACAATACTCCGTGCCATCCAAATATTTGTTCGAACCTGAAGCAAAAAAAAAATAAAAAAACATTCGCGGGAAGGGGCGTGTTGAGCATACAACACACACTGGAATTTGGAAGATCAAAATAATAACATAGATAGATTTTGGACTACTGCTCTCATTGTTAATTGGTTTTGAGATGAAACCTCATAGGTTTAATAGAACCCAACATATACTCTTTGATAGGAAAAGAAGAGTTTATTTTGAACAAATTAGATTCAGTTCGGTAGAATCCTAGTCAAATTCAACAAGTTGTGATCTGCAGATTGCACTCGCCACTCGGCATGAGGCCTCTGTGCAGTGTCTTAATGGAGAGATTGCTTTACCAAAACTGTGAATCCAAGTTCCAGATTCCGACGATTTGTTTGGCCTTGGTCACGTAAGTGAACCATACCAAAATCCTGGGCTCGACGAAGCACCTTCTGGCCATCAGTTGGTGGCGCTGCTGCAGGTGGTTTATCAACTTGGTGTGGCAGATGCTGAAGGCAAACGGTTAACACAAGAATAGGTCTTCTTCTATCAACTTGTTTCCAAAGAAACTCAAAACATGGACTACAGTATCTTGGAGTTCATGTCCTGATAGTCTGATGGGCTTCGTATTATTTAAAGTTCAACTTGGTAGCTTGGTTTCGGCCTCCGGGATTTGAAGAAATAGCCATCTCAAGAACCACAGCTTTGCCGTCGCACTTGTTGCTGAATAGTCCCTTGGTTCCGATAGTTTCTGCTAGTCGATTCTTCTAGGTCTAAATAGTCTTATGGTTTCTCCGTACTGTCGCCCTTTCCTGCAGTGGATCATGAGCAAAAGTGATGCCATATCCATCTTGTTCCTTATTTCATATGTAACCAAGGGCCAAAGACAAAGAATTTCTAACTGTGCTGCACCTGTGACGTCATGAAAAGTGCTCAAAATCTTCAGCGTAGTCACGGTTCATCTGATTTGATACTTCGTTTCTTATTCTACTATAACTTGAGCGTCGTCAGCCGATTGAAAGAGATATGAGATGCAAAGATCACAGACGTAATACAATCGTTAAATTGTTGATTATTAGTACAAAATAATGAGTGATATTTTGATCAAAATTATATAGCATTTGTTTTAATTTTATCATCAAACATAAAACATATCGAATATCTTACATTCGAAGATTGTCTTAAACTTCAACCCACATCTTTACTTCGAGTTGACTGTATATCGTTTTATCTTTTCATCTATCTATACAACAAACTTGAGTACAGTACATCAATATTCTTTTCGTCCCGAATTGATTGAAATATTTTGACTCGTCACGAAAATTTATGTCAGTGTTGAATTTATATAGATTTTGGTAAAAAATGGATATTTTTTTATGATAATGAAGTTTACTGTATTAGAATAGTTAATGGGTTTTTATAACAGATGATATTGATTTGATTTTTTTTATATTAAAAAATTATTAAAAATAAAACATATTTTATTCATTTTAAAACCGATAAAAATAATAACAGAACGTTGAGTCGAACAGCACTAGAGCAACACAGATTGGTTATTTTTTTATTTTTTTTCCTTATAAACGAAGCAAAACAAACAAATCAAGTACCGTTCCTCTTTTTATATTGACTCAAATCAACCTCGTCTCTCACCCATCCCTCATCGGCCACCACCACCGCCGGCGATTTCCTCATCGGACTTCTCCTCTCGGCCGCCGTCGCCGCCTCTCCTCCTCTGAATCCGCTCAAGGTCAATTTTTCATCTCCGCATTCGATCTATTTTGCTTTATCACGATCGATAGGGTTTCGATCCCTAATTCGACGTTCTTGGATTTTTGTGGTTATGGTTGAGATTTGTTGTTTGTTTTTTAATTTAGGGTTTCTGATATTAGATCGGCCGATCGATCTGTTTACCGGTCGATTATCGATTAGTTTTGCGGTGAATTGCTTGTGCAATGGAGGTTATTGTTTCTCGCTGTTTATTCGATTGATGATGAATTGCATGTGTATCCGTTGTTGGTTTTGTTGGTTTTATCGGTGATGAATCGCATGTGTATAGTGAAGCTGATTGTGTCTCCGTTATTGATTGCGTTGCTGGTGGATTGCAAGTGTAGTGGAATTTATTGTCACGATTGGGTTACCTGTGATTGCATGTGTAGTGAAGTTGATTGTGTCTCGATTGTTGAGTTTTTTTGTTGGTGAATTTCATGTGTATCGGAGCTGATTCTGTCCGGATATTGTGGTGTGGTAATTGTTTCTGAATTATTGATTCGTTTACTGGTGAATTGCATGTGTAGTGGAGATCAATCATCAATGTGTCTCGATTATTAGTTTGGTTGGTAATACATTGCATGTATACTAAAGATGATTGTGTCTCAATTGTCGATTCAGTTGGTGATGAATTGCATGTGTACTGGAGATGATTGTGTCTCGATTGTTGATTCGGTTGATGTTAAATTGGTGTTTTTGGAGCTGATTGTGTTTTGTCATGGATCTGTAGATGGAATCATCTTTGAGTACGACGGAGTTCGATTTCTTGTTCAAGTTGTTGATGATTGGAGACTCTGGCGTTGGGAAGAGTAGTTTGCTTCTGAGCTTTACTTCTGATATTTTTGAAGATCTGTCTCCCACTATTGGTGTGTCTCCTATGCCAATCTTGTCAATTTGTGAAGTCTGTTGATCTTTTTGAGGATATGAATTGTGGTAGGTGTGTTTTGTGTAGTCTCTATGAATGCAAACAAACATTACTAACAATGACAAATGTCTACTTTTCACTATGGAATTTCCATTTAGTGGTACAAAGGAAAAAAAATCTCGGCCTTGAATTTATTTCTGGAGAGGGGATTGGCTTCTTTTTCTCAACAATGAAATCATTTAGCAGAAAAGATTTGGCGGTGTTTCCCTCTGATGAACAAGCTTGTATTGGTGCTTTTCTGATCATTTTTTTCTTTCGCTTTATCTTTTAGGTGTTGATTTCAAGGTCAAGTATGTGAATGTTGGTGGCAAGAAGTTGAAGCTTGCAATTTGGGATACAGGTAAAAGTCATTTGCAAGTTTTTTTTATATATAATGTTCCTACACCTTGATTTCATTTCGTGATGGTTGCAATATATTAGACCATACTGGTAGGTTTAGTGAACCTTGTCCAAAATATGGAGCCTTTTTAAAATGTTATCCAGCAAACAAGCTTTATTTGATGTTGATTTGCAAAGTAGTTCCGTAAATATTCAGTGTAAGAGATGCATATCGTGGCATTCGTTTTAAACAAGTTATAGCCTGCTAGGATGTACTTGAAAAGAATTGCTGCATCATGTAGTTGTTCCTTGTAAGCCAAAGTTTAACCATATATATCATCTTTTTTTTTTTTTTTTTTTTTTTTTTTGGCCTATGCCAATATTCCAGTGGAAGAAATCTCTGTTTATTGGGAATGTATGGGCCGCCTGGCCCCGTCCCCACTTTGTGTATATCTTTTCTGGAAAGCTTGTTGAGCTACATTTTTGCGTTCGTTCAGTATAAAGCTTAAAAAAAAAATTACAAGATAGTTATTCGACCAACGATGCTATATGGGTCAGAATGTGCGCAATTAAGTAACAGCATGTACAGAAGATGAGTGTAAACGAGATAAAAATATTAATGTGGATGTGTGGATTTACAAGAATAGATAGGATATGAAATGAAATTATCAGACAGAAAATGGTGTAGTTCCAGTAAAAGATAAGATGAAGGAGTCACGACTAAGATGTTATTGTCATGTGAAACGCAGATCAGTCACACCTTCTGTTAGGAGATGTAAAATTTGGGAGTTAACACATGTCAAGAGAGGACGAGGGAGACCTAAAAAGACCATGAGAGAAATCTTGAAGTATGATATGGCTTATCATAATCTTACAGAAAATGATGTACGTGACAGATTGGAATGACGTCGTCGTATTTATGTAACCGACCCTACTTGATGGGATAAAGGCTTGATTTGTTATTGTTGTCAGTATATAGCTTAAGTTTTTGGTAAGTAGGTTGGCATTATGGTAGGGTGCAAGTTTGAATCCAGGGACTCCCATTTATTGTTGTGTTTATATGTGATGTTTGTTTGACACTTGGTTTGTGAGGAGCCGGTGAGTTGTCCATGCTTCTCTAATTATTTTGACGAGCTGTACTGCTGAATGAGTTTCCAGATCATAGTTGTTATGGAATCAAAGGGACCAGGCGAGTCAAGGGGTCTAGAAATGCCTAGGTGGTTAGGCGCCTGCTTAGTCGTCCGTAAGGCAATAAGGCGACCTTTCAAATCAACTATGCAAATTTATACATCACTTGCACAATTATTACAGGTTATATGTATGTTGAAATGTAAAAAAGGTACTATACAATGGTATTACATAGAATGTTGAAATGATTGTAATACTGCTATATACAATGGGACAGGATACATACTTCTGAAAAATCCTGTGATTCCTAAGTTAAAGTTGTGATATAGCAGAAACCAAGCCTTCATTGAAAGAATTAATTCTTATTTTAGCACACATGTTGAAGATTGGTCAGCAGGAAAATAGAATTTGTGTGTGATCAGTTATTTTATGCAGTAATTTTCTATGAAGATAGTAATTTTTCGCGCGTAAGATGAGATGGAGCTTCTTCTTTTTTTTTCCCTTACATTTTCTAATCTTCTGAACATTGATTTGTGAAAGTGACCTGTTTCTTCCTCTGCAGCTGGTCAGGAGAGATTCCGGACACTGACAAGTTCATATTACAGAGGTGCACAGGGGATAATTATGGGTAAACTTCATCATATCCACCCTTTTTCTTTGTTATTCTTGTCTTAGGATCAGTCTCGGAGGACCTATGGCAGGGTCTATAAGATTGTCGAGACATGGGTTAAAGGAGAAAGTTTGGTGTTATAAGAACTTGAAAAATGGATGACATAATCTGTAGAATTTTCTCTTAAATGAAAAAAAAATGTTTTCAAAAAATGTCATTGGTATTTTTTGATTCCTGTGGTTGCTTTTATTTATCCTCCTGTGTTTCTTTTAGTTGGACCTCGAGAAGATGTATACATGTATGGATGGAAAAAGGTAAGTTGTGTAACCAGAACTCAGAAGTTCTGGTTGGCAGAGTTGAAGATCATGTTTTTTTTTATCTTTATTCCCCCTTCATCATATGGATTTTGTGTTTGTACAGATAAATGGTTTTGTTTCTAAATTTTTAATCATGAATGGGTAAAAAAAACCCTTCGCTCAAGCATAAATATTTATAGGAGATTCGATGTTTGTGGTGGACAACTTTTTTATTTATACAGCCTATGATATGATGTTTTCTTGTTGCGACAGTTTATGATGTAACAAGGCGGGAAACATTCACAAATCTCCGTGAAATTTGGGCCAGGGAAATTGATCTCTATTCAACTAATCAGGATTGCATTAAGATGCTTGTCGGTAACAAAGTTGATAAGGTACTAAATTTTTATTTGAGTTATCTATTAGATAGCTGTTTGTAGGACGACGCATGAAGTGCATGTTATGCAAAGGAAATTGCAGTAACTTGGAATTTGTTGATCTTTGTACTAGTTTGATGGTAACTTTGTGTTGGGATATAGATTGGTGATATAAGTTTTTCCTTGTGAACTTGGTATCTTTCTCACTGTTTCTGGTATCTGTTAGTATTTGTATTCTCCATAGGAGGCATCAAGTTATGTCAGTTGTGCTCAACTCATTCTGATGCTTGCGGACGACGAATTCATTGGAATACTTCCTAGAAACTAGGATTTCCTGTTCGATCCAATTGGTTGGATTTGTGGAAAATATATTTTCCAGAGGATGTTTGAGGGTAGTGGTAAGGAGTAGTACCATTTGATGCTGAAGAAAGCGCTGGATCATTTGCTGATACTGTTAACTTGGACCAGGAGAATGATATGTGCTTGCATTGTACTGAGCTAAAAGACCACATTCTTTTTCTCATGTTTACTGATTGGAGTTTATACCTGACGAGGAATGAAACAACTTAGTCTTTTTTTCCCCCTCTTTCAAAAGGCTTTAATAGAATTCATACAGTTGTTGGCTTCTCCTTTTTTTCTCTTTTTTTTCTCTCTGTTTTTTCTTTGTCTTTTTTTCTGTTTTCCCCCTTTTTTGGTTGATTATTTCTGTTAATTCATTAGTCATCATATTGCTAGCACTTTCTTCTCTCATACTACCTCTTGAAGTGGATGTGACCGCTTTCATATCTGTAGTTTTCTAGGTATCAGATGTCATGGACCGGCCAATGTTGTGGTTTCTAATTCTATTGGATAGATGAAGTGTATATCATCGATGTGCTTTCATCAATATTCATCTTTTCTTGCTGTTCGATTTTGTAGGAAGGGGAGAGGGTTGTGACAAAGAAAGAAGGAACTGACTTTGCTAGGGAATATGGATGCCTATTTATTGAATGCAGTGCAAAAACTCGAGTAAATGTACAGCAATGCTTTGAGGAACTTGTTCTTAAGGTTTGTTATGCTTCACAATGTCGGCATTTAGTTTTATGTGGATGTGTCTTTTATTATTACCCATTTACCATGGTGAATAGATGAATGATCAGTTATTATTTTATTTGTTGCTTGACAACCTTCCTGCTAACTGCTAAAAGAGGGTCTCTTCCTTGTTCTTCCAGTCTATTTTGATTGCTGCTTTGTACTTATTAGAGCTTGTCGTGTTGCTGATAACCCATTTTCATTGCTCCTCAAAGCCTCTAATGTTGCATCTACTCTGATCTATCAATGAATCGCCATAATCGAATGCATTAATGTCCGAAATTTTTCTCAAACTTTGTGCGACCATTGTTCTGCTGCATTGATGTAGAAAAAGGAAGAAAATTCCAGCCATGTCCCACCTTCCTGTGATGTTGAAAAGAACGAGAGTGGAAGTGAGAAATAGAACACAAATCTGAAATGACACAGAAATGGCTAACTGAGGTTGCCATAAAATGCGATGCATACAGTTTTAAAGAAAATATTTGATGTTAGGAAAAGATGAAAAAAATAAGAAAGCTTAGCAGCAAGATGAGTGTGTGGAACAATCAACTGAGAGATAGGGAAGAATTGAGAAGCATCTGACATACTTGGGCTCCTTTCCATAAGTTGTAATCAAAGAAATCAAGCCTAGGTCTGAAGAGGATAGACTGAGTGACAGAAAAATGGAGATGAGCAAAATGGTTAAAAGGAGGTGGAAGGAGAGCAACAATGGGGGAGCTAAAGACGTTCGTTGTCAGATTATGCCAAGCACCGAGTTTGCAAAAATTAGAGCAAGGTTTCGGTGAATGAGGTTTGGTGGTATATTATTTAGTTGTCAAACACTTCTCTTTCTTTTTTCTCCGTTTTTTGGTGTTCTTTGAGTTCCTCACAAGAATGATCTT
>JAOVYX010015474.1:16056-27751 GCA_035668315.1 Drosera spatulata | reverse complement strand
CCCGACTCCTTTTGAACGTCTTGAATTCCGGTCCATGATTAGCCTGACATCCCTCACCTATAAGAATGAAAAAGATGTGATCAAACAAATAGAATCTTATGAAGATATAAAGTGAAACAAAGCAAACCTCTCCCAATGTCTCAACACAAATCCTTGATTCCTAAAAAATCCTACAGTGAGTAACAACAGAAAACAGCTCAGGGACAAAAACCCAAGAAGAGTGTTAGGATGAAATCATGTCATATACTACAATGTGGAAGGCACAGTGCTATAAATTACTCCCTCCCATTTAAATTGCTAACACTTTTCTTTTTGGGATGTCCCACCAAAACTGTAACACACACTTATTCGGAAACTTTTTTCATACGAAACTATCAAAACGCCCCTACTTTATATCATATCAATGGTGAACCCATTTCAATATCATTTCTCCTCCTCTTTTTCCACTCCTCTATCTCACTCACAAGGGCAAATATGTCTTTCCCATGCAATTCAACACATGCATAAATTATCTTGTCAAGTCAACCCATTGTAATTTTAATGGCACGGACAGAGTCCAAGATATGCATAGAACATGACACTTTCATATATTCTCCAACCTATACCTCATCTGGAGGGTTAAAGAAAAACAAAGAATGCATACCAGATTAAAAAACTATGCTAAGCACTTCAAATCTGCCACAATGATGCCATTTTACCAAGTGACAAAAAAGAAAGATAATTCTACCAACCTTTCCTGCTTTACTGAAGAACTCATAAACATCTCTCTCGGTCGCCTTAAGCGGCATCTATCACCACCAAGAAAAAGAAAAAAATAAACAGAATTAGAGACCACAAAAAGGAACTAAAGCATGGGACAAATACTTAGAGGGCGAACAGGGGTTAGGTAGGGAAGCAACCTGATAAGCAAACACAGTCCTCTGGTCCCTCTCAGGATCAGCTTCAGGCTCAGCTTCCTTCTTCTCTTTATATCTCCTGTAATCCAAAACATATATAAGATCGTTTTATTATTAAAAAAAGAGAAGGGAATACATGGGGTAATTAAAAGGGGGACGGGGTCCAAATTACAAACCATGCATGAACATCCTAGTTTGCTAGGGATTATGTTGTTTCCAGCAAGCAATCATCAGCATCTCTAATGATTTTAGTTCCGCATCAATATATTTTATCTTTCATAAAGCAATACTGTATAAAGAATAAACAGTTTTTTTACCAACTTGAACTGCTATAACCTCTAGAAATTTTGCGACCATTATTAAAAGGACATAAGCAAATGATTAAAACCGACAAGGAGATCTTTATACAACTACAAATCTCTTCAAATTTAACATGAATCTGATGAAGAGAAAATTTAGGTTCTTTAAACTAGATTTCAAGAGGGCAGAACACCAAATTGGTGAGAAAATCTCATTTTTATTTTCATCACACCTTGCTACTTTTGAGCCCGAATTCTACACACAGAAAAGAACCCTTAGTTCAACTTCAACCTTGCAATATTGAATCTCTAGTGAGGATAGTATATTATAGCCCTAGCCCCAATGGGAGATATTTACAAGGGTCAAAAAAAAAAAACATAAAAACACATATTTTTGAAGTCTTACTAAAGTAAGAAAGGATGGTAGCACATGTCATAATTATTCATGTGTTTCTGTTTACATTGAGTTCAGAGAAAAAAAAAAAAAAAAAAAAAAGCTACTTGTGAAAATTCAAAGCAAACTCTACAAGATTCTAAAGTCTAGCAGTTGCTAAAACTTTCGAAACCAGTACCTAGAAAATAGTATTTGTTCTTTAAATGTTGTATCTAAAACTACATGAGTTTGTCTTTAACTGTTAAATCAATCGACAAAGTCATCCAGCTATACACAGTTGATATAACAATGCACTTGCTAAATCCAATGTGACATCTCTCTTTCAAAAAGTGTAGACATGCCTATCCCATTAATGCACCCTGTTAGATATATGAGAAAAACAACAGATAGGAGCATGATTTCATCGTCCACTTTATTCTCGTTCTCCATGTGCTACATCCAGGGTATCAAACTCATTGCACAGATAAACCAAAAAAATGTTTGATCTTTGGCCACATGGCCCCCTACTATCTCAATTATCAGTAGCAGCATGAAGATATCATAACAAAAGAAAAGTCGCAAGAATTCCAGCTTGTTTAAAATAGCAATGTGGATTAAAGCTTTTACCCTTTCATATCTATGTTAGAGTAAACATAGGAATTCAAGCTCCAGAAAGAGAATCAGCATTCATAAACTTAACAATCGAAACCAGAGAAGGAATAGTTACAGCACAAATAAGTCAGGCTTCCCAGAATACTCCATCCGAAGCTCATAAGAAAAAAAAAAAAAACAGTATTCCTAATATCTGTAAGCAAAAATAAGTGGCATCAGATCGCGTACAAGAACCTATTTGCTGAACACATTGCAGGGAAAAAAAAATACCGAACACACTACTTCATTCCACGCCTTCATGTATCTATCCTTCAACTAAAAAAACACCTAACTTTTTTTTTTTCCTTTTACTAACCAAGTTAAGAGGGCTATAAGGACATGGTCTTCATTTTTAGGACATAACCTTGTTATTGTCTTCATTTTTCTTGCTTTGTTACTAGTTAGTTTTAAGCCATGTTGTTTTCATTTTATTGTTATTTTTGTGTTGGTTCTCTGCTTTTGAGGGCAACGAAAACAGACAGAGATAAGATTGCGTACATTACGCCCTCCCCAAACCCTGTCAATTAATGGGATTACCTGGGTTATTGTTATTGTTGTACTAACTAAGTGAAAACGGATGAGATTATCAATTATTCACACAAATTCAACCAATGGAATCAATAGATAATGCACATTGAACAATTTATTATTTGTATGATAAATGCAACAAACAGTACTAATGATACTTAGTCTAAGGCATAATTGAGACACAGAACACCACCTGCTCTCCCTCGACTCGTTTTCCCATTCCATCTCCCAACTTCCATGCCTTCTCCTACTACTGCTCCTCCTCTCCCTACTTTCATGTCTCCTCGACCTACTCCTGCTCCTCTCCCTCTCTCGCTCCCTCTCCCGACTACCACGCCTCCGACTACTACTCCTTTCCCTCTCCCTCTCCCGCTCCCGACTATCGTGTCTCCGACTACTACTCTTCTCCCTCTCCCTCTCCCGTTCCCGACTATCATGTCTCCGACTACTACTCCTCTCCCTATCCCTATCCCTTTCCCTCTCCCGGCTATCATGTCTCCGACTGCTGCTCTTCTCCCTGTCCCGCTCCCTGCTATCGCGTCGCCGACTGCTGCTCCTCTCCCTATCCTTTTCCCTTTCCCTATCCTTCCTCTCTCTTCTCTCCGAATCCTTCTCCTTCTCCTCGCCTCCTCGTTTTCCACCATTCTCGTCCTTGGTCTCGCTGCAACGGTTCTTCTTCTTCTTCAGCGAATCCAGATCGAGATCGGAATTCTCCACCGATTTCTCGAGGTACTCGTACTCGTCGAACTCCATTGTCAAGGGGGTGCTCGAAACCCTGGAAATTGAGTTGAGCGAAGTGGTGAATGTGATGATCTAGGGTTTGGGATCGCAGTGAAAATGGGGGAACTGTATTTGATTTTCTATCAAGTTTTAATTGGATTACATACGAACATATGATACGATATAAATCCAACCAAATATTTTTTTTTTAAAAGGTTAAAACCAAACATCTTATAACATTTATATTAAAATCTTTTTAACATGTTTTTTATCTTATTTATTAAAATATCTATTTTTTATAATATCTAGAACTTTTATATATTATCATTTATTATCTTAATTTCTATCTCTAAAATAATTATTTGTTATATTTGATTAATTGATTTGATTATTGATTTGACAAATGAGTAAAAAAGATTATATAATAAATATTTATATATTTATTTATTTATACAGTAATTACTCAATTTTATGGGTTATTGTTCACAATTTGAGTTTTGTATACTCATAGACATATCATACACTGTGCTGCAATCCTAATTTTATGTAAAAGTGTAAATTTCATTACGCATAATATTATCATTTTACATAATTTGATGCAAGTGCTCTTTGGTCGTGGAATAAAACACATTTCGTATGAATGGGATTTGCAAAGTTGCAATTGGGCTTTGAGAGGTGGCCCAATGTGAATCATGGCTTTGAGAGGTGGGCTTTGAGACTTCAAATCGTGAATCATGGTGTCGAGTAATACTGTCCCCTTATCATATGATCTGGGTTGGATATATTTGAAGTCATTATCCTATATCAATGCCGAGATCGATTCATAGATTATGTCTAGTACATCATCTTTAAACTATCTTGGATCAATGTTGTGGTAGATGTGTTGGGTTTATTAAGAGATGAAAATTTGAACCACTGATTCGGAAACGATTGAGGAACTCAACTAGGTTAAGATGATTTAGTCGTCATGCATAAGATCGAGTGAATCTCGTCCTTTTCAAATGATATCTTTCAAGCACCTAAATCGATGTTTTTAATGATGAATTCCATATATTGTTAATCCATATAGTAAAAATGATGAATATGTCAATTTAATTTAAAACAATTAGAATAGAACAAAATTGAGGTGAGTCGTCCAAACGTCATTTATCATTTTGACGATCAAATCGGTTCTTGATCAAGATGACGAACCTTCTAAACATGTGTCTGACTGCCATAAAATATTAAGTGTTTGAAACAAATTATAAAGGTCAATCCACGTTTACAAACTTTAAGAATGCACATCTAAACAAATAGTGATGGCGACTTCTTCGAGACGGAACATTAATACCCTATATAGGACTATAGACTACGGTGTCTAAACTATACATATATTCTTATAGTTTAGATCACGAGAGATATTCTATAAGTCCCTATCTTCTTATTTAAAATGAAAAGATGTTGGAGTACCCCACTTTTTTATACTTTTTCAAAGGTACAAAGTGTGAGAGAGCATAATACTATGACGGTAAACGCGTTGACTGCAGTATTTTTGGTTGACTTTGGTCTGCGTTCATTAAAAAAACGGCAAGATGCAAAATCCAAAATGCTTTTGCAAATTGTTTGACGAGTTTGGCCATACGCATAGGACACAGAATCACAACAATGAAAATTGATGGTACGACTCACCTTATCTGCTTTGGGTTTCGTGGAATACTAGCATACAGTAATGGTAAATCCCTTTTCAAAAAGAAATACTCCTATAAGGTTTCCTTTGATTAGGATAATAACAAATACTTATATTAATATTTATTATTGATACTGATAAGTTTTATTTTTTATTGTAATTTTATACTCCCCATTTCAATTTAAATGTAACAATTTAATTTTTATATTTATTGATGCGAATTTTGATTCGTGTCATTATACTATCAAAGATCGTTTTTCCTAAAATTCTCATGAAATATTATTGATATTTTAAGTTATACACTTTAATTATATATATATAATGTAATTTACGTCCATCGTTAAAACGAAAAACGTAACTGCTCAAAATACGTTTTGAATAATATAAAAAGTGTAAACATTGCCTATAATTTGAAACGAAGGCAATAATAACATAGTTTGACTGTCACAATTTCAAACGATTTATGTCAATAAGCAGAAAATTATTTAGAGCCAGTTTGGGTGAGGTTAAAATTGGTCAAAATTAAATTTAAGTTGTCTTAAAATGTTGGGAGAGGGTGGAGGAACTTTTTTAATTGTATCTTTATGCCATTTTTCTGCTTAAAATGATAATCATTTGAAATTATCTTTTTGTTTAACTAAAAAATCAAAACTGTCAAACAAAATAATTTTAAACTATTCTTTTACTGAACACAAAAATATTTATTATAAAATTACAATCATCTACAACTTATCACTATCAACTTATCATCTACAATTTATCACTATCAACTTATCATCTACAATGAGCCGGGCCCTTAAAGTTGCAATTACATAGTGCATTCATCAAGCCATCAAAAAGCTTAAAGTTGATTTTGGTCAGTTTTAAATCTGATCAAGCAGGCCCTAAATCATACACTTTTTTTCCACTATAACTTTTATGAAAAATTGCTCTCTCAACTGTGAGATTTTTGTCAATGAAGTCCAAAACAATTCATTTGCATCTCATTAAAAAATAAAAAATAAAAAGAAATAAAAAAGAAGAAGGAGAAGGGTCTCATGTGAAAATAATCAATCAAAAAGAGATTTCACGAAATTACACTTAAACAATGTTTTTTTTAAGGGGTAAATACACAATGTTGTTCATACTATAACATGTTTCGTAATATAGATATCTTGAGTTCATACTATGTTTCACGTGTCCAAAATATTTTAGTTGATAAGTAGCCATGAAGCCTTTACAATATCCAAAGAAGATTATATCGTAAACAGTTGCTTGATGACTTAAATGAAAACTCAATTCTACCGTTGTAAACGTGAACTTCTATTCATAACACGAAATTGAAGTCCTTAATCTTATTTATTTATTTATTTATTTCAACCCCTTGCTTTATATATCACTGTTCAGTACTAAACATATGTTCCACATGAGGTTTTAATGTTCATGAGAATGCCATCAATGTGAAACCATGCAACGTAGTTACAATATGTTGCATTTTATACCTTCAACTTTGACATACTCATTGTTTTAATGAATGAAGGGACATACTCCCTCCCGTCCAATTTAATTATAACAATTTGACCGTGCGTATTTATCAAAACGAAGTATGATTCGTGTTGCGGGAGAATCAAATATCATTTTTTTTAAAAAAATTATCGTGAAACATCAATAATTATTTAAGTTAGAGTAAATTATCAATCAATTCCTAAAATCAAAAATATTTATCAATTGATCATACCTAATATTTTATTACCAATTAGTACTAAAAAAAAAGGGGTCTAATTTACCCAATCTTGTAGTACTCCTTCCGTTCCATATTATATGCAACACTTGTTTTTTAAGGCCACCCAAAATATATGCAACATATCTCATTTAATAATATTTTCACATAAAAAAATCAAAAACAATCATCATCAGTTACAATACACTCAATATATTCTCTCAAATTTTTACAATAAACCCCATCGCAAAAAATACTCAAAAAAATCAAAAATAATCATTATCTGTTATATACATATAAAATCGCGCGTCGGATCAACATATTGAGGAAATATATTATTCTCTAATATTAGGAAATATATTAAATCAAATCTGATTACAAACATCATCATCTAAACTCTAACCCTAACTTTTCCCTCATCCCATGCCGCCAATGTTGTCGTCATCGTCACGAACGTGTGACAGTGCGTCTTGCATGCTCGACAGTACGTCTTGTATACACGACAGTGCAAGCAAACAGTGAGTCCTTGGATAATTCAGTGTGTTGTCCCAATTCAATGTCAAACCTAGCCCTAATAACGAACGTCGTCGTCGTTATCGACGGACAATACGTCCTAACAGTGCGTCCAAAGAATACCATATGCCCATTCATGCTCTTCTCTAACTCATATATTGTCCGTCATCATGAGAATATTCCGCCCCGTTTACATGTTGTCAACAGTACGTCCTATGAATCACAATCACAACAACACCGACACCATCGCAAAAAACAGTGCACCACGTAATAATAGTATTCCAAAACAGTGCGAGTAAATATGACCGCAACGACGCACTGTCAACAAATAGTACGTCCTAATAATCACAACCACAACATCACCAACATCTTTGTAAAAAATAGCCCATCCCGTACACAATATGTATAGTACCCAAAAAAAAAAAGCTTCCTGAGTTCAGAACTCCTTTTCTACATATAATTCAGTGCAACCGCACATCAATCGGTGTCCCAGTAAGAAGACGATCTGAATCAAGAACAATAGATCCTCTCTATGACCACGTCGATACCATAATTATCAGAACCGGATCGGATATCGACCCGACTAAGGCCCCATATCATTGGGTCACTGGTTCAACCGGTTATCGTTGGGTCGACCATTTTAATGTTATTTTATTTATATTAATATTAACATATTATTTTTGATCAAAATATGTATTTATAAGTCTTATATAAGTAAAAATGTGCACTTATATTCCCTCCGACGCAATATTTTTGCAATGTTTTGACTTTTCGTCACTCTTGAGGTAAAGTTTGACACACGTCATATGACGATCAAACGTAATTTTATTGTAAATTTTTCATGAAACGTCAATGGTTGTGTAAGTTATGTACGTCAATCTAATACATATTACGGGACAATCAGACGTGATTCGATATGAAAATGAGGCTCGATATCCATACGTATAAAATAATACAAAATACATACATATTGAAAAAATTATGGGACGGAGAGAATATAAATTAGAGAGATAGGAAGAATGTGAATGAGAAAATATTGCTTAATTTGTTGAAGGATGAGAGCAAAGGATGAGAGAAATGAGTTGTTATGGCTTTTCTTTCGGTGGAGAGGATGAGTCTGTCCACTTTATGCATTCACAATTTGGTGAATTGTGTCTGAAATTTTGGCGGTTGTGTGGAAAAATTGAAAGGTTGGTTGTCTAAGAATTTGAATTCTAAATTAAAATTTGTAAAAATCGATATTTGGATGAAGGGTAATATGGTAATGTTGTTGAAAATTTGCTTAACTTGCAAATGTTATTCATACTATGGGACATCTGAATAAAAAAAAACTGGTCTATAATACGCGACGGAGGTATGCTGGTTTTTTAAGGTTTTTTTAAATATTGGTACTAATATTTTTTTTTCGGTTCAACCGTTCGGGGTTTTGTCTGATTTTGACCGGATCAACCCCAATCGATCGCAAGTTTGGTTCTTTCATCGGATTGACCGATTAAGCCACTGGGTCACGATTCAACCGGCCTAGTCGGTCCGGGTTTAATAACTATGGTTGATACAATCCATACACTTGCATCATATAAAAATGCCAACTTAAAAAACAGCACGTCTCAAATGCGACGTTATGATCTTAATTACAAACTTGAACTTTGTCATCTTTTTTGACCCAACATAATCAATTTTGTTGACCTTGGACTAGAACATTGTGAGACAGAATCGAGGAGGATGTGCGACAATGATGATGAAGGTGGTATAGAGAAAGGAAGATATGGATGATCGATTCTTATGGTCGAAGAAGATAATGAAGGGAAAGGAAAGAAAGAATCGATTGCTGACTAATTACGTGCAATTAATCGTGGGAGGCTACAAAAATGGAAGGTGAAAGGATAGAAAGTCTAAATTTTTTTCTATGAAAGGAAACCAAATGATAAATTATGTAATTGCGTGTGAATTATAGATAAATAAGTTTCAAAAGTGATATTAATGTGTAATTTTTAGTTTAAGTTATGTACTTCATTCTTACGTCAGTGACGTGATTTTTCTTACATTATTAAGACGACAAATAAAATTTCTCAAAATGCGTGTTGAATAATGAAAAAAAAATAAGATGTTACAACACTACAAAAAAAAAGTGTTTTAACTATGGAAAAATTCCGTCGCTAAAATATATTACCGACGGATTGTTTCCGTCGCTAAAAACCTCGTCGCTAACGTAGAAATCAGTGACGGATCCGTTTGCTAAAATGAGAAAATTCAACGACGGATCCATCGCTAATTCTTTGTTAGAAGTATTTCATTTTAGCGACGGAAATCCGTAACTATTTTTGATTTTTGATTAAAAAAATAAATTAAAATCATAAAAATCTGAATAAATACATGAACAATCGATAAAATGACTCAGTAATCTCATCAGTAATATACATAATACTAAAAAACAAAATACATTAATTTTTTATATTTACAAAGCCATCAATGGCCATCTAATCGAATATCCCGTTGTTCTGGAGCCCCGAAGTCATCGTCTGGAGGCGGTTTGATGAAGGAAATGGTCGGTCGGTCGGTCTCAGTCTGACAAGTGAACGGATTCCCGCCCATCCTCCTGAAGAGGATGTCCAGCTGCTGCTTTATTCTCGCCCGAGTCTGACGAAGGGTCTGGACTTCTTCATTCATGTAATACCCCAAGGAAATGCTTAAATGGTTTGATTGTACTATTTATACCAACAAGGTGCACCTTCCTTTTCGATAGCCCATCACTTTAGAACTCCGCAGTTAAGCGTGCTTAACGTGAAGTAATGTTGGGATGGGTGACCTCCTGGGAAGTTTCTCAGGGTGTGCGCGAGTGAGGCCAAAGCGCACTGAAAGGACTAGTGTTGGTCTGTAGGGCCAGTTGTCAGCCTGGCGAGCGGTTCTTGGTGACGACCCGGTAGCAAGGATTTGGCCGGGGCGTTACAATTCAGCTGGAAGTAATCCTCTGGAATCCCCGTGCCAGATGCGGAACGAGATCCAGAGGCAGCGTTGAGGACGGACCGTGGATATAGCTGGCTCGCAGCTGAGCCAATGCCGTAGACCCTCCCCTTGTCGATGTGGGATACCTCCAGGAATGCTCGATCAGCCATGGCCTGAGACTGTGTCTGCGCAGCCTCGGGATCTACCGACTCATCCATCTGCGACTCATGCATCTGACTGAGTCGCTCAAAGTATGAATCCTGTAAACAATACATGAGTGTTAGTCTTCTATCCAACGAATAAGAGCAGAATTAATAATTTTAAAAAAAGGCTCAGTAATAGACTTACACGAAGCTGCGAAGCAGTCTCGTCTACTAAAGGAATGTCCGTGATGAACTTCCCCGCCTGAATGGTCTCCATCACTCCCGGAGCATCAGACTTCTTGTGAGTCTGAATGAAAAGCTCGGGGGATGTGACCTTCCTCTTCAGCGCCGTCTCTTATTTAAAACAATATACAAAATAAAATAATTAATATAATTGCTATAAACCTAATTAATAAATTAAAAGGATATCACTTCAACTAAAATTTAAATAGAAACTTACTATTCTCTTGGTAATGGCAATGGACGATATACTGTCCTGAGTATGTGTCGCGGTCCCATTGGCTCTGCTCTCGATGCCGAGCGATGAGTATTTCAGAAACTCATCACTCGTAAGCTCCGTCTCCAGCAACTGCATCTTGAGCTCGTGGGACATCCAGCGCACCCTGTCCTCCCTCCCCTCTATGATGGCGACACACGCCTTGTAGAACCTGTCCCGGACACGTCGCTTGAGCATGTCCTCCCAAGCAGCTCGTACCTGACGATCCAAAGATGGATCCCATGTGTACTGAGCCTGAAATGTGAAGATTATAAAAATAATTACAATTTCTAATAAGAAACATTATAAACATAAAAAGAAAAGGATACATAAACAGAAATAGCAGACGGTATTACAGATGGAAAACATACCGCGAACCAACCGAACATGCGATCCCGTGTCTCGCGGGGAACCTGGGAGTAGGTAGTCCATAAGGTCTCATAGAAGGCCGTGAATGATGCTGTGACTGCCCTCACAACATCACTATGAAAAAACCTAAAAGAGACGACACAAAAATAAAGAACTAACATAAGAGAAAACCTAAAAATTTATAGTCATATGCGAATTGAAATATGTGTGAATGAAAAGAACATTACGAGTGCGTGTCCGGGTGCAGAGGAGAATTCGGATCAACATCTGGACCTCGTGTTTGACTCCCTCGTGAAGAAGAAGACAGACCAGAGGTAGATGCGCGAGGAGAAGATTCATCTGTAGCGGACTGCACTGCTAACAACAATATAATGAAAAAACTACGTATTGTTAAAAACT
>JAOVYX010015474.1:0-15956 GCA_035668315.1 Drosera spatulata | reverse complement strand
CAACAATATAATTAAGATGTTATATGTTGTCACAAAACTTGAAACATATAAGGTGTTGTATATGATATTGTTGTTAATGAAAAAATTTATAGTCATATGCGAATTGAAATATGTATGAATGAAAAGAACATTACGAGTGCGTGTTCGGGTGCAGAGGAGAATTCGGACCAACATCTGGACCTCGTGTTTGACTCCCTCGTGAAGAAGAAGACAGACCAGAGGTAGATATGCGAGGAGAAGATTCATCTGTAGCGGACTGCACTGCTAACAACAATATAATGAAAAAACTACGTATTGTTAAAAACTCGAATATTTTGTGACATTGTTAACAACAATATAATTAAGATGTTATATGTTGTCACAAAACTTGAAACATATAAGGTGTTGTATATGATATTGTTGTTAAATGTATCACGTATTATAAATGATGTTCTCATAAAATTAAATTGAAAGTAATTATGAAAAAGAAGTGAACGATGTAAAAAAAAATAAAAAGAAAATGCGAAAATTTAGAAACTTCAATATGAGCGACGGATTCCGTCGCTAGATAACGCAAAATGCTTATTTTAGCGACGGATTCTGTCGCTAATAGTTAGAATACAAAAACTCATGCAAAAGGTTATAAGACAAAAAGTAATTACATTTGTGACGGATCTGTAGCTAAATATATTTAGTGGCGGAATCCGTCTCTAATTAATGTAATTATAAAATTCTCAATGTGCATTAGCGACGGATCCGTCGCTAATAGTGTGAATGTAAATGTTTCATGCAAAAAATTACCAAGGAAAATACTAAATAAATTAGTGACGGATCCGTAGCTAAATATTTTTAGCGACGGAATCTGTCGCTAATAGTGTGAATGTAAATTCCTTTAATGGTTTGTAGCGACGGATTTTTGTCGTTAAAAAAATTGGATTGTTTTTTAATACATTTAATGACAGGGTTTGATTTTCCATCGAAAAAAAAAATAAAATTTTTTACTTGTTATTTTTGTTACGGATCCATACCTAAATTTTTTCGTAACTAAACTGATCTTTTTTTTGTAGTGCAATGAAATTTGGACGGAGGGAGTACATGATCTCATTGTACCTCAAACTCGTTAGCATAAGTCACAGGAAAAATACATATGCGTGCATATAATTATGTAGAGATGTTGGTGACAACAAACAATATCTTGAGATGAAAAATTGACTGATCAATCAAGAACGTCTTGAGGTTACATCATGCATAACTTAAATGACTTACTTTATATATATATAAAACGATTTAATCATTACATAAAAATGGGACATTTGCAATGAAAAATTACGAAGGAATCGAAATCTTTCGCAAATGAAACTCCATAGCGAAGGAATTATGGATAATTTTTCTCAGGTTATTTACGAAGGAAATTTACATCTTTTACGACGGAATTTCCGTCGTTAAAGCTTGTAATTTTTGCGAAGGAAAATTCCTTCGTTGAAGATATAAATTCCTTCGCAAATAGATTTTTTGTGAAAGAATTTTCCTCATAAATAACCATAAATTTCCTTTGTTAAAAACAATAATATCTATGAATGACTTTTCCTTTGCTAATGTTAAGTTTTGCATTGCAAAATTAGACTTTGAACATAACACAAAATTATAACAATTTTTATTAACTGCATAAATTTAATATATATTAACATCACCGGCATAAGATACGAATTTTTTTGATTACTTGTTATGTTCTTTGTAAAAATTTGGACTTTAGCCTTTTGTATTATCTGACAAATTAATAATAAATATACTTTTTTAAAAATCTTTCTAATGTTATATGTATCTTGAAAAACGTATTAAAGGTTAAAAAATTAGGATAATACAAAAAAAAAAAAGAAGTAGCAAGCCAAAAAATAAAATAAACAAAGATTTACAAACAAAACACATAACAAAGTTTAGTCAATTGGTTTGTACGTTGCTTTACAAAGTCTTTGATCTTTTACGACGGACCAAAAATCCGATTTTCTTGTAGTGAATTAGCTTACATTGATTTGGTTCATCAATAGGATACGATATCTGATGTATGTGAATGCAATTATATTGACATGAGTATTATTGAAGAGATAAGCAAACACTCTTTGAATTTGAGTGATGCATGCCACTCATCTCACATACCAAATTTCAGGTTAATGACTTAATCATGCATCAATTATGCTGCCAGCATCATTAAATTTCATATTTTTGTTATACAGACATAACCGCATATATATGACGCTGATTTAATGTTTCATCTCGTGTGATTTTGTGTACCACAAGTGAAGTTGTTGCCCGAAAAATCCCAGCATAACCACGTACTTTTTGGACTAAATATATTGATGAGACATGTCTCATGCCAAATTTCGGGTTAATGAGATTATCAACCGGTCCATTTTAGTCCATCATTATACCAAATACTTCCGTCGTAGTCGGAATGCCTAACACAACCAAATGTCGGGTTGCAAGAATCTCGCTACAACTTCGATATCGTCAATGGCCATATGAAAGAAGTTGCATGGCAACACTAGCTATATCAACTTCGTATTTTGTCACGATGACCTCCATCTCAAATCTCCAAAATGAGATTTTGAATACGTGTTTTGTCGATGGAAAAACTGATGCAGAGAGAAAACTGTCATCAGGATGTTATTCCCGAAATGTGACTTTACACTTAGGTTGTGAACATGGTTAGCTATGACAAAATGAACGGAAAAGGAATTTCTTTCAACTACTCACGAACATATAATCCCTCCATCCTATATTTATTGAAACGTTTTGATTCGATACGAAAATTATATGAGTATTGAATATATATAGATTTTGATGAAATTTTTTTTTATGATAGTGAGGTTTACTGCAGCACTTGTGAGAAGAAATAATGGATGTAATATAACAGATAAGATTTATTTGATATTTTTTATGTTAAAAGGTTATCTAAAAAGAAAAGATTGTAATTTTTTTAAAACTGATGAAATAAAAAAACGTTACGATTAATATGGGACGGAGAGAATATGTTCTTATCGTCAAACTCTCTTACCTCAGGGCCATAGGTGGCAATGAACGTGGGAAACATGAATGGAATTTGTGACCTCATGTCACCAATTGTTCTGATATTATGTCGTAAAACAAACTCAATAAAAAATACAAACTGATGATAAAAGATTCACTAATATTTATCTTAACACATATGTAATAGGTTTAATGATACGTTCGAAAAAAAATGCCTATATAATTTTGTCATGTGAAGGATGAAAAGACTATAAAATATATAAAATATTATCTCTATTATATATTTATAATAAAAAGATTTTTTTTAATGTTTTCAAAAAAAAAATCAAACCCTTACCTCATATTTAAGGAAGAAATTTTGTATTCAATGACACGTTCAACGTTATAGGAAACGAGAAAAAGGAATATTGATCGAGCAATATATGTCGGCCACGATTGGGCCAAGTCTTCTTTTTAATTACGTAATTGCCCACGTTGGCTCTTAACTATAGTAATGAAATGCCGCTAAAAAGTTTGACCTTCACACCTCAGGGGGTCAACCTAGTAATTCACCTGAATATATAGTACGGAGTATATCGTTTTAGTAATCTGTTTGCCTTATCCTTCATTTTGCACCGACCTATATTAATTAATGAGTTAACCTCATTTGTGTCATTTTGATACATTGATGATGCTTATGCATTAACCATGACTACGGATAACATGCAGTCAAATATTAAGACTAATATCATCAACCAAAATACGAATGATCATGGTTCCATTTTTTCTGAAGCAGTCAGAATATAATCTCTTTTTGTTAATGTAAGGAAAAAATCATATATTTCAAAATCCTATCATATTATTAGAAGTTCGGTTTTTCTAAGATTGTTGCAAAACAATATCTACAACAAAGGATATGATTATATATTTCAAAATCCTATCATATAATTAAAAATTCGATTTTTTTTTTAGAACATCACAAAACAATCTCTACAACAATATTAAAAGATTCGATAATGTTAATAAGGTTTTATTGTAATAAGTTCTTGACCGATTGATGAGAAATAACATGTACTTGCTTTTTTTCTAAAAAAAACCATATACTTGGATAAGCACATAAACCCAATTCACCATATAAGAACATCGAGACAGCTGGTGGCATCTCGAGATTGCTAGCAAGCGCGCGCGGTTCCATACGCGAAGAGGAAATTCCTCGACTATCAAACAAACAACAATTTGTTATCATCATCAAACAAATATATCGACAACCCATTCAATTTTCTTATACCTATCCTCAATTTTCATCAAAAATCCAAAGCATATACATTTCTTCACCTTGAAGCACCACACCACCACCTCTTCCATGGCGGCATAGCCAAAACAGATCTCAAATATATCAAACCATATAAAAACCACAAACATAAACCCTTTGAAACCCTTTGCCACATACATACACAAGAACAGCAGAAAAAGAGATTCGAGATTGTTTTTATCGTCGTGACAGCTCTGTTATTGCTTGCTGTCTAAGCTAACTCAAGGTGGCGGATCAGATTGGAACGTCATCGTCGTCGAGGAGGGAGGAATATTATCATGATCGAGAGGATCAAGAAGGCGAAGAAGAAGGGTGTGTCGTCGCCACGATGGAGGAGAGGATGAACAGCAGCTTGCTGAACATGGAAGAGATGCTATCGTCTGCAGGGTACAACCGGGAGAGGGAGATGTATCAGATGGTGTCTGCGCTTACCCATGTGGTGTCAGGCGAGGCGGGGGCGGTGAGGAGCGAGGCAGAGTTCAAGGGGCTTCATGATGTTGTTGGTGGTGGCATTGTGGTCGGGGAGAAGAGGGGAAGGGAGGAGGTGAAGGAGGAGGAGGATGGTGCTGGTGGCCGGGAGACGATTGGAGCTGAATCCGGTGCCACCGGATTTGCTAGCGGTAGTGGCGGCGGTTATGTTGGTTTTCGTGTCACGGAACCATATAGAATATTGTCTGAAAAAGGTTAGTATTGTGTGTACTTAGTCATAAACCCGATTCTATATTTGTTCTGTTTTATCTGTTCTATCTGATTTTATGTTTTGAAAAACTTATTAATCGTATGATTGAAAGATACTATAACTTGTATAAATAGAATATAATCATATTTTTTATTACATTGAATTGAGTTATGTGATCAATATGATCAACTAATTTATTATGGTCCATATGATCATGGAAAACAGGTGGTGAAAGCTCGAGCAACACGATGATCAGAGCGACAGGCATGCCTTCTCCTGCATCGGAGTTGGCATATGCGCAAAGGTATGCTTACAATGTTCAGCCAACAAGCAGCGATGTTCAACAGGAACAACAACAACAAGAGGAGCAACAACAGAGGAGGAAATACAGGGGAGTTAGGCAGAGGCCATGGGGGAAATGGGCAGCAGAAATCCGGGACCCACACAAGGCGGCGAGAGTATGGCTAGGGACGTTCGACACAGCGGAGGCAGCAGCCAGAGCATATGACGAGGCGGCACTCAAGTTCAGAGGCAGCAAAGCCAAGCTCAATTTCCCCGAAAATGTGGCCGCCATTGTCCGTCCACCACCACCACTGCCACAACAACAAGCATCCCTAGACGCCACAGCGGTTCAGTTCACGGTTCCTAGTCCTTCGATGAGAACCCTTTTCCCGGCAACACATGATCCTCGACAACTTTTGCTCGAGCAATCTCGTACTGATCAAATGTTGCACCCGATGCATTATGTGAACTACACTTCGGGTAATGTTACCATTGCCCCATTTGATCTTATAAGACAACAAGGGCCCAGGATGAACGTTTTGGAGCAGGTCATGATGGGTTCTCCTGGGGGATCATACTCGAACCCTTCTTCCTCGTCCCCTCCCTTGCTTTCGCCGATCGGTTCATCTGTTTCTGTCAGTTCCCCGGTCGGCCTTAGCCAGTTCAGACCGACTGGAGGACGAGGTGACTGCGGCGGCAACGGTGATGATGTCAAGTCAAATCTTGGTGGTCATAGTTCGTCGTCAAGATGATTTTGTAACTCAAATTGGAAACATCTGTAGCCAAGTATAATACTTGTTAGGTTATATAAATTTAGACAATAGTGTATGTCACATATAGCTAGGTTTTGTATGTTTTGGGTTTGTTTAATTTGTTATTTTTGTTATAGTAGATGTTATTGGTGGTGGTGGTTGTTTTTGCTTGTAGTTGAGGAATATAAGTTGGATTTTGGGTTTCAATCATCAGGTAGATTTGGATTAATGTTTGACTAATTCGTTGATTGTATTTTCAAAGAAAAGGAACTTGGAACCTTTTTGACCAAAGTTTATTCAAATTATAATATTTTTTTTATCGTCTCATTCGAATTACAATCTTTTTTTATTTATCAAATTTTTCATATAAAAATATAAAAATATCCTTATTTTATAGTATATCAATCCATCCACCACCATTTACCTTTCTTTTTTTTCTCATTCCTTAATCTCACGTACTCACAAGTACAAAATTATTATTCCTTATTAATTTAAAAAATATACATAAATTATTATTTCGGATCAAATCGTTGTAATTTGAATGAAGCGGAGATAATATTTGATATTAAATTGGCTGCTAAGTGTTGTTCTAAGGTTTTGATTGACTTTGTAATTGTCAATTTGAGTTCATATTGTCTTAATCCAAGTTTGTTTTTGGATTGGGATAGAAATGCTGGTCAACCCGCATGTAGGTTCCTGTAGTAGAATGGATGCGGTCAAATGGCTTTTTTACAACGTTTTTGCTTGACCATTTTGGATGTCTATTTTGGAACATTTGTTCAAAGTTTTGACAGAATATTTCCCTGGTAAGTGGGAAAAAAGTGCATATTAAGGTGTCAAACGCTCCTGTTTGCAGCATGGTTTTTCCAGAACAAAGAAAGTAAAAAGGATAGGAAAGAAAGAAGATACCCATGTAATCTCGCCAGATACGTGAGGTAAGAAAAACGAGAATAATGTATCTTTCTGTTATATATTTATGTTTATAATATAAAGGTTGTATCTTGATGTCCTTTGAAAAAGTGAAAACTGAGACATGGCCGAAAGAAAATTCCATATCGATGATAGTGTGGTCAAATCTGTTTATAAGCAGTAACACAGTAAGCTGCAAATTGTATGCGAATGCTGAAGAAAATAAGCACATATTACAGTTAGGAGGATGCAACCTCGCTAATCTGTTAGTAAAGGACAGGAGCGATTTTCCTTGCGGTCGTATACCCTGTTACATGATGCTTCGCCGAATAACAGGAACGATCATTGATGTTACCTAGATGTCTGATATACAGGATCAGCTCTTGCTTAAACATATCTTTCCTAAGTAGTCGAACCACATAAATCCCGAAGTCAGCTTCTCACAGCCTCGAAGCAGATACAAATGGACCAAAGAATCTGAGTTAAGAATACAGAAGTATTTGATTCATAGTTTCTGGGTACAAGCCAGACTATCAGAATATTAACAATTTGTATATATAGAAAACACTGGGCTCAAACAACTGAAATGGCTCAAACAAGCCACAAGTTCTATTCTAAAGTATTCGAACAGCACACCCCGAAAGGAACATTTTCCATTCCCTCTTCCATGTTTAAGTTACATTCTACACATTCTTTGAAGAATAATATTCTTCGGATCCGAATATCCGCAGGAAAATCCATCCGAAGCTTTTTTAGGGACTCTGAGCAAGGGTGTTCAATAGCGTGAATGGTAAATGTATCAAAAAAGTTTCACCTATGAGCTTCCCTCTGATCGTCGTGGCTTTGGCTGCCAGTACCAGCCGAGTTTAAGGAAAGAACACGAGGCGATAGTGTCTCGAAACTTCCGCTTCTCCTACCCCAGCTCGAGCGTCGGATCTCCGTCTGAATTGGGCCTGTTTGCAGCTCGGACCCAACATCGAGCTCACTGGACTCATTGCCCCCTCGGGATTTGATGTCCCCAATGTCGTCAAGATCACGGCGTCGAGATAATCTCAAGATGTCGTTACCGATCTCAAGATCATCTTCTACTTTGGCTCGCCGGTCTTCACTAGGTTCATCAACGGATCCTGGCATGGTCCTCAGAGAGGGAGGACGTGGAGCCTCTTCTTGCACCCATGCACGGAAGTTGTTCCTTGAAGGCATAGTTTTCGTACAGAACACGTCGAAGAAGTTACTGATGCATCCCCTGTCAAAAACATTGCGCCTGTTGTCTGCCCTGTATCTGTAGTTCTCATATGTGGTCTGCAGAGGAAACGAGGAGTTTTCATGTCAACAATATGGAACGAAGCGCAGCCAACAACATTACATGAACATTTCAGAAGAACAAGGCATGGAGGAAATAAAAATCACGGCCAAAGGGATATCAATGTTTTAGTTTTAGGATCATTGGGAACAGATATCATTATTATTTTTTGTTAATACAGGTATTTGTACGAGCCCTATTCGCCACCATTCTCCTCCTCCGTGCACTCAGATCTAAGACATCTACCAGCAAATAAATTCCTCAAACCTGCACCACTAGGTTCACAAGCTTTTAGTTTTTTGTAAGGATTACTAGAAATCTAAAACTATGGATTATCCTAGTTCACAGAATTTATTATGATGTTGGAAATTATTCTACCTGAATTTATTTTACTGAGAAAATTTTCCTCAAGATGCTTGGCGACACAACTATTTCCTCATGTAAAAACAAGTCCAACCATGAACTAAAAGAGATACTATTTTTATAATTTGACACACATGAAAAAAAAAAAAAAAAAACAATGCTCTAACCACGAGCTAAAACGGATGCCAAAATAAGAACTAAGCTATAAAAACAAGTCCAATAATTTGCCCATAGTTACAGAACTAAGACTCTAATGTTTGGTTCTATTTTACATCCAAAAATTCTATGATTCTATTTTGATCATAGGATTAAAATAGGTTAGCTGAAATGGAAGGGCATTTCATGGGTACTATGTGATCCTAAAATACCTACCAAGTTAAAAGAAAAGTTTTACAAGAAAATTTATTCGACCAGTGATACTGTATGGATCAAAATGTTGGACAATTAAGTGACCGCACGTACAAAAGATAGTATAATGAAAATGTTAAGGTGGATATGTGGACATACAAGAATAGATAGGATACGAAATAAAATTATCAGTCAGAAAGTGGGTGTGGTTCTAGTAGAAGATAAAATGAGAGAGTCACGACTAAGATGGTATGGTCATGTGAAACGCAAACCAATCACAACTCATGTTAGGAGATGTGAAGCTTGGGAGTTAGCACATATCAAGAGAGGACGAGGAAGACCTAAAAAGATTATGAGAGAAACCTTGAAGTATGATATAACCTATCATAATCTCACAGAAAATGATGTACATGACAGATTGGAATGACGCCGTCGTATTCATGTAACCGACCCCACTTGATGGGATAAAGACTTGATTTGTTGTCGTTGTATTATATTTGTTGATTTATCGAACATTATTTGGATATCGATATTATTTTATCTAAACTTCTCATCAAAGTATTTAACACAACAAAAACTTCTTAGAATTATATTGAACTATTTTTTCATCCAATTTGTTATTCTTAAATTCCATTAACTTTTTCAAATTAATTTTTTTTTATCAAGGAGGGAAGTACATAGCCTTTAAAGTTTTTTAAAAAAGTGAAATTTTAAGAAAAAATAAGTATTTACGATGTTATAAGGATAGCTACACCTATCTTTCGTGTCAAATATAGATACAGTTTTAGTTCAGTTCTATTTTAACATCATATTTGGCTCATGATTTCAATTTTATTTTTATAATATGATTCTAAATTATAGATATAGTACCACATATAGCTCATGATTGAGTTTGCTCTTGATTTATGTTTGCAATCAGTTATAAGCACATCTATCCTTACCACGTCATCAATGATGACTATCTTTTATTTTTCTCATGTTACGAAAATTATCAATTGATTACAAATTAGATATTTTAATCAATAATTAGATAAATATATAATTGAAAATAATAAAATGTGAACAAAAAATTTAAGTAAATAAAATAATTGAACATAAGGTTAAAAAGCATACAACATGTTGAAAATTTAATGAAAAAGATCATAGATTAATATGGAAATTGATCGTGAGAAAATATGATATAATTGAAACCTTCGGGGTCTAAAATAAAACTAAAAATTAGACCGACATTTCTGTAATTGATGCTAAATAAACTTTTTGGTGCCAAATTAAAAAAACAACAATGCTTATTTTAGCACCAAGGTTGGACTTGATCTAAGACATAGACAACAAGAAAGAAGAAAAGCAAAAGAGACTGACCTGGTTACTCCCAATGAGATACAAATGGAAGCAGGTCAAACCCCCAACAAACCACAGTGAAATAAAACAATAGCCCATAAGGACTACTGACGCTGGTGATGCTTTCATAGCCCTCCAGACAGTTCCATGATCGTCCATGAGAAACTTTATGTACAAAGCACACATTGCAAACACGAAGATGCATAGAAGTGTCGCGGACGAAACGAACATGAAGAAGTAACGATAGTTGCGCTGCATCGAAAAGCATAGCAGTCAGCTTTTCAATTATATGTCCCTAGGGAAAATACTCGATACGATTAAACAAAAAAAAATGAAAAAGGAAAGTATACCACAATAGAAATCACCGATAGCCATATGCTTGCAAAGTCCAAGATGCAATCCGGGAATATGGGCGCATTAAAAAAGAAGAAAGAGAGTTCAACCATGCATGCATGAACACACGAGTTTCAGTGAGAACGGCACTCTCTCGAACTCTCTAATTTCGACAGAATCGATACCACCAAAAAGGCTGCCACTATATCATGCAGCATGCAGTAATCCAATGATTGTAAAAAGACTGAACGAAGTAAGGAAGCAATCAAGGACTGTTTAATTGAATATGGTTCTCCAAGTACAATCTTGGCCAAGTTTAACACTGTTCCACATATATGCTATAAATCTTTGACTTCATTGAGTTTAGGGTTTCAAATATTCCCCAACACGATAGAAGAGACATTTATAACAGAAAAAACTATCTCAGTTTTCTAAAGTTCTACAGGAAGGCGAAAAACCAAATACTTGTCTAAGCTCATCAGCTCATTTCATTCGTGGAAAACCTAAAGATATTAGCTTATGCCTTATAACCAAAAAAAGAAAAAAAAAATCATCAAAAAATACCTGTGTGTGAGAATTTTGCAGGAAAGATTTAACAACAAGATGCTTTAAATAATCACTGAAGAACGACAAAAAGAAGAAAAGTGACTGGCATCCTGAACTGCATACCTTTCCAATACATTGGCCAACCCAAGGGCAATGGTGGTCAAATCTCTCCACGCAGTTGTTGCATACTGAACAATGAGAACATCGAGGAGGCCGATACAACATGCATGTTTCACAATACTTCACCCTCACAGGCACGCCATTAACCATGACTTCTTTGGTACGGGGAAACTGCAAGCTGGGGGTTGGTCTGCCCCCAGAATCCACTGATGCAGAGGGATCATAGTATATTTCTTCCTCCGGTGGATGTAAATTCCGAGGGACTATACCAGGATCCTGAGCTGAAGTAAATAATAGAAGCACCAAAACCTATAATAACCAGCAAAGAGATCAATAGTTTGATTAGTCTTCAACAACACAATGTGCAAAATTTCTACATGCAAACCTGCCAAAAGACATCATAAATCCATTCATCTCAAACAAAAATTTTCTTCAATAAACTGTGTGAAGAACAACATCAAGAAAGCCATACATAGACATCAAGGGGAAAAGACAACTCACATAGACAGTGAACACAATTGCTACCACTAAAATTGCACATCCAGCATTGTAAGCTGGAAATCTGTGGAGAAGATGTCTCGCTACAAGTATACAAAAGACTACAGATGGGGCAAGTATCAGCAATATGGTGACAATTAGGGACTTAGCATCTGGTCCAAATATCAGCCTTCCACCGAATACGAATATCTGCAGAAAAGATACAGGAAAAAGACATTAATATAAAGGTCATCAGGTCAACAATCTAGCAAAATATAAGGCAACATAAGTGTAGAGAGAACTTCTTCGAAGTGCAGAAAAAGATGAGACATGCAATCGCACTAAGGGAGTAGGGGGGTATCCAACTTAGTAAACACATGGCCTTCACAGCAAAGCACAATTGAAGGAAACAAGGATGAGTAGATAGATATGCCGATGGGCCACAACCTTTGCTCATCACTTAACAAAAACTGAAAGAATTATTCATATTTATAGTCGTGATTAAACACTATACTTGATTCCTAGAGGTTATGGATTGAACAGAGCATCCAGAACATACAGAAACTAGCTTCGACTGCATTCACACTCCGGAGGAAGACAAAAAACAATAGAAGGGTTGAATTATCATTCTCAGGTAGAATCTATTATCAACAACATGAAATGACAGAAATGAAAAGCTAGAAAAAGCTACCCTGCAATTCTGCCATGAAACATAACGAACATAACTTGATGGCTTGGGATGCCAGCCAAACCTCCATCGGCCTGCTTAACTACACGACCACAAAAAGCTGACATTGAAGCTTTTAATTGGAGCAGGTACACGAATTGTGATCCTAGTGTAGACCTTTGGGATTTTGAATGACTGAATGTCTCCTATCAAGGGGATGATCTATCCACCTTCTACGATACAACATAAGTGAACAACTGGCTCAATGCATATGATAGAATAACCCTAAGTCTCATGTTTTCATCTATGCTCGTGATCATCGAGTAACACCAACCAGATCAATAAACAGCAAATAAAAACCTTAGATTGCTCTCCTTCGAGTGCCAGTTCATAGACTTTTCAAATCGTCGAATAGAACCACCACACTATAACTACAAGTGCAACAACATATAAAAAGAAACTCGAAAAAAGTATCAACACTCGAACGCACCCCTAAACCGTCAACAAAATCAATGCCAAACAAGCACTACTCAACTATGAACACACCAATTCGGGTCAAAAAGCACACCACATGTTCAAATGTCCCAAAATCACAACCACCCACAAAAAATTCCCCAAACCTAAACCACACCCATATAAAATCTCCCACAAAACAGCTCAAATCACTAAAATTCCAAACCCAAACCTGAACAAAAAAAACTCACATTGCTTCCTTTCCAAGCTTCAAACACACGCTGGGCGGCCATCACAACAAACACACAGCCCCAAACTCAACTACCCAGATCGAGATTCGATGAATTCGAGCAATTGGGTCTCGATATCTCATCCTAATCAACATCAATTCGGCCCCCACGCAAAATGGTGGTTCTAGGGTTTCCAATTTGGGGAATTTTGAAATTGAATTGGGATTCAATTGATTTCTATCAAAGGGTTGTGATTGCTGTGTGGGTTTGTGAGTGGAGAGTATTTGCTGAAATGGGAATGATCGAAGGTGTTGAATTGGGCTCGAGATTGACGAGGGCAGACAAAGGGGCTGCTTTGCCGTTTTTCTTTTTCTTTTTTGTTTCAGACAATACTTTTGTTTTCGTTTTTTCATGTTTGTGGAATTTTTTTTTATTCTGGATTAATTTATGATGACTGGTGAGGGGCGGCTTTGAATTTGAGTGTATATGAGCGGTAGGGGTCAACATGGGAACGGACGGTTCGATTTTTGATATTTTTTGTCCCGTTTCGAGGTATTCAGTTTTTAAAAATTTTTGTTATGTCTCGTATCGATTACGATTTTTTGATTTATTGATAGGAGATTTTTGATATTCATAAAAATTTAATATATATATAATTAAATTATAGTGAATTTTGTTTCACAAAGTACAATCCAGACTGTTTCAGAAAAAAATGATCTATTTTATTTACGACATGATCGTTATAACCTGACAGAGTCCATCCTTGAACAGCAACCCAAAAACGTAAGCATTTCAACCCAAAACACAGCAGCCCTAAACAGCAGCAGCAGTTCAGCTTAAGCAATTCAGCAGCACAAAACCTTAGTAGAAACCATTGCTAGACAGGGCAAAAACTTGAGCCCTTATACACAGGATGATGTTGTGTGAAAAACCAATACACAAGATGATGTCGAAGCAGGAAAACACGAGCGTGATCAGATTGTTCAATTCGAATCTATCAATATAATCTATGAAGAGCAAGTGAAGTTCCAATATGATGACTAGAAAACTAATCAAATCAAACACAAAACCAATAAGCAAATTCCAGAAATAAATATAATCCTATAATTCAAAAAAAAAAAATGCATACTTTTAGTAGTATCGGTCCGGTACCGGACATATCGGTCCGACACGGAACATATCAGTACGATTCCTAATCTTTATCCCGTACGGACCAGTTTTTCGATATCAAGAAATTTCTTGTCCCGTCCCAACTGAAATTCCTTGATACAAGTTCGATAGGGTCGATTTTTTTCTATTTTTCGATCCAGTTCAATTTTCAAGACGTTTTTTCTCTTCCCTAATGAGCAAAAAGGAATTAGAGTTTCGGATTGAAAAATCAAGGTATTTTTATTTTATTTTTTAGATGAAAATGGGGTGGTTGTCCCAATTTGGAACAGATTCAAATGATAAAATAATATAATGAACGATAAAAAACAAATTATATCGCTTCTATGTTAAAACAAGGATCTTAATTATTCATTAGTCCCATATCTGATAGAAAGACTCCGGGTACATACATTAAACTACGATTTCAACTCCAGATTAATTGACGATGAGTGAATTAGCCAAATATGACATATTATTCACATATGTATTTGTAATATTTTCGTCATATCCGTGTTGAACCATATTTGTTTTAATGATAACTAACATGTGTGTATTAATAATGTTTTGAGTTTGTATATGTATAGATGCACATTTAGGTTAAAAGATTGAAAGAACACATGAAGGTTTTAATCAAACATGGATGGATATGAAGGTTTCGTACTACAGACAATGTAATCTGAAGATCATGGATTGAAGCTTGATCAAAGATTGAAGTGTTGAGTTCAAGTAAAAGGTCTCATGAATCAAGAAATAATAATTCATGAAGAACACAAGATCTACTTGATGCTTGGAAGATCTACAGTCTAGATACTTTTATAAGGACAACGAGGTACGACACCTTATACTATAGTTGAGTTATTGACCATTTACTATGAAACAATTTGAAGACCTGACTGAATCTCCTAGTCAAGACCTTGGTGAAGTTAAAAATCAGTGCTTGTCCCTTTACTGGAGTTTTTATTGGTATCACCAGTCGAAGCTCCATTGGTTCTCGGCAAAATAGCCCCGTAACTTCGGGAGAAGGGGTGCCCCCTGACTAAGGGGTCGAAGTGACCAGGTCTGGGCGACTGTTTACCAAAAACACAGGTCTTCGCAAAGTCGTATTGAAGGGAGGAGATTCTATCCCAATTTCTCTTTTGTTAGGTCCATATCTACAAAACCCACTCTTTTACGGTTATGAGGTTTTAGATCTCTGTGTTATGATTCAAGTTTAAGTCTTGAAAAATATGATTTGGCTCCATTGGCCTTCCATCCCTTGGATAGATAGAGAGGGAGAGCAGGCTTTTGCTTTTTTCATGTTGTCAAAGAGTTGAACAATGAAAATGCCGAGTGCCTGATCGAAGTGATCGGCTCATGTAGGAATAAGGTTCAAGTCTACCGATCGGTTAGGATGCCTCACCTGCATACATTATTGCACTTCCACTTGACACCTATCGTAATGAGATGATAAACGGCTCGTCTCGCCGTGATCTTTTCTCCTATTCTCTAAACTTATCCCGCTCCATCCTCATCCTCTATGTATACTGCTTGGGGGTTCACGGTTTCATGTTCTATTTCACTCCCCGATGGTATAATAATCCAAAAATTTGTCGGATTTAAATATATATTTTGGATTAAAAATTTACGTACGAAGCGTACGAACGCTTAAATAAAATTTATGAACGATGAACGTTACATCGTTAAAGTTATTATACATTTGAGACACAGGTTTGA
>JAOVYX010015473.1:0-27752 GCA_035668315.1 Drosera spatulata | reverse complement strand
AACAGCATCCAGAGGGTTGCGCACTATTTTGCTAACGGGCTAGAGGCACGGATAGCTGGCCCCGGGGGCCAACAATACGGCGATCTTGTCAATAGCCATGTTCCATTCTCCGATACCTTGAAAGCTTACAGAAGTTACTATTCGGGAGTTCCTGTCAATAGGATATCCTTCTTCCTAGCAAATCAAACTATCGCCAAGATAGCAGAGAATGCGAGACGTCTTCATATCATTGACTTTGGTATCCTCTATGGTTTCCAATGGCCATCACTCATCCAGCAACTATCTGAGGCGGCCAATGGACCTCCTCTGCTTCGTGTGACTGGCATAGATCTTCCCCAAAATGGGTTTCGACCAGATGCTGGAGGAAACGGGACATAGATTGGCAGGATACTGTGAGAGATTCAATGTGCCGTTTGAGTATCGTGCGATAGCACAGAAATGTGAAACAATAGACCCTGAAGATCTTAGAATTGAAAGGGATGAAGTTGTTATTGTCAATTGTTTGCACCGGTCGACTACTCTGCTTGATGAAACGATGGATGTGAAGTGTCCCAGAGACGCTGTCTTGAGGTTGGTCAGGAAGCTGAAACCCGACCTCTTCATTCACGCCGTTGTCAATGGCTCATGCGGAGCTCCTTTCTTCCTCACAAGGTTTAGGGAGGCGATGTTTCACTGCTTCTCCGTCTTTGACATGCTTGAATCAACTATGCCTTGTGAAGACTATGAGAGGCTTCTGTTTGAGGAGTTGCACGGAAAGGAGATCTTGAATGTCATAGCATGTGAAAGTGTCGAAAGGGCATACAGGCCTGAGACATATAAACAGTGGCAGATACGCTCGCTGCGTGCTAGGTTCAAGCAGCTGTCTTTCGACTGGAAGCTTGTCAATCAAGCAAAGGGTATCGTCAAGGTGGACTATCACAAGGATTTCGTGGTTGATGAAGATGGTCAGTGGATACTTCAGGGCTGGAAAGGCAGGATTCTTTTCGCCATCTCCTGTTGGGAACCTGTACAATAGGAGCCCTTCCCTCGTTTACAAACCGCTAGTTCTTGCGCCCTCTGAATGCACAGAATCGCTACTGAAACTCCTTTCACTCCACGGTCTTCTTGTGTTGTGTATATATCATCACGGAATTGAGCAATTCCTCGTATGTATATCTCAATTCAGACAGGCTAACTTGATGGGTTCGCTTATAGAATTGAAAATCACCCAGACAATCTCATTGCTCTGTGAGATAAGAATGAGTACAACATTCCGAAACTATAAGTAGCATAAAATCCCATCCAATGAAAACAACATTGCATCATAAGCAAATGAAAACAAAACTGCAGGGCTTAGATAACAAAGAACACCATGGGGAATCAAAGGCTAGTTAAAATCGAGTTACAACTACATTTAGCATTACAAGGTTGCTGATTAATTTATAGCAAGCCTAAGCCCACATCCACTGTTGGAACTGCTTAGCTTTTGTTGCTTTTTGGCCGCCTCAGAACGATCCAGTCGAGTTTTCCGCGCTTGGGTTTCTGGGACGACCTTCTACTTCCCTTTGAAGAAGATTGAGGGTCATCTTCAACATCTTTCATCTGTATATTTGGATCCGCCGTTTCAGAGTCTACCTCTGGCTGTTTTCTTTTCCCTGATGAACTTGCCTCCATCTCATCTATTCCTCTCTCTAATGGCTTGCTTTCTCTGTTTATCATTGTCAGATGCTCAAAGCAAAATGCATATCACGACCAGCGAATAAGAACATGACTATGAGTTGCTTGATTATACGAAGTGCACACTTAATTTCACGAGTTATTTATCTATTCATTTTCTTAACTATATTTTGGTTCACTATATGCAAACAAATCAAAGAGCGCCCGAAACACTAGCCTAAAGGCCCTCAATGCTAGGTCATCAACTGAGAATGGTAGGTGCGACGGCTTCTTGGCATTCATTTTAATTTTTGAAATGCTCCCTCTAGATAGGGGCATAAAAGCTTCAAGGGGCATTAGACCTTAAGGTTATCAAAGAATCGCAACAGCCAGCAAACCGGAAAAAGAAGTTCCATCATACTAACCTCTCAACTGTATTCTTTCTGTTATTGCCGGAGAATGTTGTCGATGCATCGGGCTTTTCAGGGTTGGCAGCGTCATCGTTCAGTTTCTACCAAGAGAAGATTTTGAAATGAGAGCAAAACGCACAGAAGCAGTTTTGAAGAGCATCAGCTTGACGGCTTCTCAAAAGAATTTCAAGGATGCTCAGCCTTGCTTACTCACATCTATAACCGGATTGAAATTTCTAAAAGACATTCGACCCTTGACTGACCCAGGGTGGGGATCGCCTTCCAAAATGACTACGCTGAAACAGCAACAATTCATGAAGAACATCATTGTTTGAGCAAGAAAACAGCCACAAAGGCAACTACAACGGCTACAGAGTAACCATCTCAACATATTATCCATCTCCTTAGATTCAGAATCACAGCCTTAGCCAAAATTGCTACCAGCCTCCTGAATGCTAAGAAAGATTAAAAGCATAACATAGAATCATGCATCCAAGTTTTAAATAGCATGTCCCATGTAACCATCACAAATCTCAGAGCTGTCAAACTGCAATCCGATAGTTCCCGAAAACAAGTAAATTGCGACTGGATGCGCCACATTATGCAGAGAAGAAACTAAATGTAGATTGTAGAGATACAATTGATATAAAACAAGAGTACCATTTTTTATTAAGAACAGTACCAGGGGAAAGAAAGTTCCCATCTGGTTTTCTTTCTTCTTCTTCCTCGTCCGATTTCTCCGGTTTCTTCACTGCCCTTTGCATAAACTTCCCCCACGAAACAAAAAACACCATCAACAAGTTATCGTCACTCCACATATGTCAAAAACTGTCTCCCAAATTTTCAACTTTTTGCTTATCAAAACCAGCAATTGAACCAAACCTAGAACCCAAAATCATCCCAAACATATGAGAAACCTGAACCAGGTTGAAATCATCAACATTGCCCCCAAAAAATCCAAAACTTTTGAGCATAATCCAATCAGAACTAACACTTGAACCAAACCCAGAACCAAAAAATCAACCCAAAACACGAGAGAAATCTCAACCAAGTTGAATATATCTACATTGCCCCACAAAAAAGTAAAAACTTTGGAGCATATGCCCATAAAAACCAACATTTGAACCAAACCTAGAACCCAAAACGCATGAGAAACCTCAACCAAGCTGAATTCATCTACACTGATCCCATAAAAATCAAAACTTTTGAGCATAGTCCAATCAGAACCAATACTTGAACCAAACCCATAACCCAAAATCGACCGTAAAACACATGAGAAACAACAACCAAGATGAAATCAAACCAAAATTTTAACTGGGTCAAGTTCGATTTGGACAAAAGGGGTTAGGGTTTTCTTGTACCTTCAAGTTCCTCAGAGTAGTTGAAAGCTCGCGCTTAGCCATCGATGATGATGCTTGTATGCAGCTGAGGTGATACTGTTTCGAGCAGCGAAGCAGTGATGTTTTTGAGAGTTAGCTTTGGTGAGATTCAGAAATCGAGGGTTTACCTTGTGCTGACTGCCGAGGATTTGGGGTGCCGAAAACAGCTCAAGAAAAAGATAGAAAGGCCGCCTGAAACCCTAAACCCAATAAATGAGATCACAAGATATGTGCACCAAAAAAATTAAAAAAATTTGGGGTAGTCGTAGCTCATAATGTTCTTTCTTCCTCGATTATAAATTGATACAGTAATTTTTAAATAAATAAATTGATAGAGTATAACTTTTATAATGCACATGGTTGATTAAAAATTAATCCCTTCATTTCGAATTATTTGTAATAATTTGAAAAACATAATTATCGAAATGAAATTTGACTCGTGTTGCGAGACGATTAAACATTATTTTTTAAAAAATCATTATAATATATTAATGATAATTTAAGTTATGTACTTCAACCTGATGTTAGTAGTATAATTTTCTTATATCATTAAGATGAAAAACGAACCTTCCCAAAATACGTGTTGAATAGTGTAATGATTGGTACATTTAATATGAAACGAAGGGAATAATTTTTTTTTTTTTGAAGAGAAAATTAAAAAAAAAAAGTGAAATTTGCAAGAAGGTTATCTTTTCAATCTTTTTTAGGCATAAGATAGCCAATTAATTATTATTTTTACCTGAAAAGCTATTTTTTCAAATAAAATGTAAATCTAATCATATTTGTCCACATTTTCATTTGGGAAATGATCAAGTGCAATCCTACGACTTCCACTCATTTGCCAAAATATGAATATTCTTTCCTTTCCGGCCAAATAATTCCATCATTGAACAAACTAAAACATAAAAAGAAAAACTGGTTCGATCATCTTCTTCAGACAACAATCGACCCCATTATGTGATTCCTTTTCGTTTATTCATCATACAGGAACATAAAAAAATGGCCAGATTGTCCTCATTTTTGTCATGTTCGTTATCATCCTCTTTGATTCATGGATTGTCATTCTATGTTCATTATACATTCGTCCTCATATTGCCCACGTACGTTCGTCCATCGTCATCAATCTCAATTGAGCTCTGTTCTCATAGCTTCCTTCATTCATCCATGGCTACTGGAGTCGTTGTTGTCCTCTACCGTTTTGAAGGGGAGGCATTTCCTATCAAATCCTCGGGGCGGATGCGTTACGATGATTTCATCTTGAAAGTATTAATGAATTGACCTTACATTAAGAACAATGATTTTAGTTTCTATTATTCTATCCCCGATCATGAAAAATGTTTTCTATGAAATTAAGAAGATGAAAGATATTTCCTACGAAATCAAGGAGATGGAAGCGCTGTTCTTATTGGTCTAGGCATTCTCGCTTTAGATATGTTGATGTTCTGGTTGAATGTCTTACTGTCTTGTCATCTGATCTGTCCCTTATTCATTTACGTCAAGTTTCAGTTACTCAAACAGATTACAGCAGGATGTCCTGTACGTCCCCGTAGTGAAGTTGCGCGCCCTCCCATAGGTATTTGCATATGAATTCATAGGTATTTGCATATGAATTTGTTTATGTTTTTTCTGAGGTACACCTTATGTTCCTCCTTGAAATGTAGTTCGGTTATTGTTGTCATCGTCGTCCTTAGGTTAGAACGGTACTGAAGCTTGAGTTTCTTCACTGTGCCTGTGGAAGGAAATCACAAAATTCGTCATCAAACAAATTAGCATCATCCATACATTACATGCCAAAAAGAAACAATGAAGTACTATTCGATCAAATAAACAGACCACTATTACTCGATCAAAACAGAAACTTTACTACACGAACAAACAAACAGAGTAGTACTAACCACATCTTTGAAAGCGTAATCAAACAAACAGACCCGTGCACCTAATCTTCATCATCATCAAATTACTTAGTTGGAGTGCTCATCCAAATTTGACTACCCTCACTAAAAATAACATCACCTAATTAGGGTACCAAGCAGTTTGTACACATGCATGTTGATTAGTGACTCTAATTCACCACATAAAGTCGCTAGAGATTTGTGAAAACGCATAACATTCGGCGTACATACGAAAACATAAGAATTGTTTCAATTTTACCATGGCGTACACATCAATTGATTGTGGAAACGTTACCTTTAGTCCTGTTCTTCCCTTTTCCCCGTTTATCATCTCGTTTCATGGCTTTCCTTGATTGCGGCGATGCTTTGATTGAGTGTGTACGCTTTCACTTTTCCTCGGTATGTGGATCTTTGTTTGTCTTCCACACTCTTCAAGGCTCGTCTTTTGGTTGTACCCTTTGAATCCGAGGATTGAACAATACTTGTTGTGGATCTGGTAATCGTTTTCGGAATCGCTGTCTTTTTTCTCCGAAAGCTTCCATCTTTTAGAAGCGCGTTTGGAATTCACGAACCAATACTCCGTTTTGTCATTTCCAACAAGAATTCACCGGATTTTGCTGGAATGTGATGCTCAAATGAAGGATTTGGAGCGTTTGAATTTGGTGAAGAATATGTGAGTTCTATGGAGTGTTGTCGGAGGAGGAAGAAGCACGGTTGTGTCGAGGGGGTGGGACGAATTGGACATTGAAAATTAGGAAATTATATATCATTTTAAAAAAAAACAATACAAGATAAGGGACATATTAAAGTGTTTTAGTTATATATATTTTGAATTTGGAAATTTTTAAGAAAAGGGTAAGGGATATGTATATATATTTTGAAAAGAAAAAACAATCAAAAGAATCGTTAATTTTGACGGAAGAAATAGAGGATTAACGTTATTTTATAAATACCTCATAATTTAGGTTGACTTTTTATAAATATGATGATTTGGATTGATTTTTTATAAATAACAATGATTTCAACTATTTATTTATAAAAATCCCAAACTATATTAAAAGAAATTTATAAAAATATCATCTGTATATTCTTGATTGATTTTTAAAAAGAATCAAATTATTTGAACACAAAAAATCATGTAACGAAATTGATAAAAGATCATCCTTATATTTTCAAAACTTAGATGGTTCATATATCACTCTCCAATAATTCAAGAAAATTTATGCTATTTTCCCTAATGTGGACAGGTTGTAACTTTCATGGGATAATGAAATATGTACATGTATATGATTGAAAAAAATGAGATCTTTGCCCCGTGGGTCCTTCCACACTCGATCAGAAATAAACACCTAGAAAAGAAACTAGAGATCTTCAGTCGCTTTCGATATACTACAAGATACTTAAAACTCCATATTAGTAAAATCAGCATATACGTATGACTTTGAATTGTGACATATGAGCCAGTATGCAAAATGGTGATTCATGAGACATAAGAACCCCGCGACCACAAACTCTCTACAATAGACGCCATCTCGCTCCAACAAGCAATAAATTTCTACTACTACGTTGGAGTAAACATGAGTAGAAGTGTCTTGCTAATCGCCTTCACAAAAAGGAGTAGTCCCAACTGAATCGAGGTGGGTTAATTTCATCTATAATACCTCGAATCAACATCTGTATCACGTCCAAAAAGAGTAACAAGTAGGCAGAACCTCGGGATCAAGCGTAGAAAGCCTATAGTCCTCATCCGTCGACTGAGCACCGTCCTCTGACTTCTGCTGGAATCCTTTCTTGAACCTGTCGTAGTTGGAGAGCTCGTTGTTCTTGAATGGTCGCTCCCCGAGGACACGCACCAAGTCCTCCTGGTGGAGCATTTCCTTCTCCAGCAGCAGCTCGGCTATGGCAGCTACATGCTCCTTATGCTCCTCTATGACTGTTCGTTGATATGCTTTTCCTACCCATTCTCGTACTTCATTGTCGATCATTGCTTCTGTCTGGCTGCTGTAGGGTTTTGTCGTCTCAAAGCCATTGTCGCCCCTTTGTGGGAAGGAGAGGAGGCCTATTTTGTCGCTGAAACCATAGACCGCAACCTGGGCATAGGTCATCTTCGTCACTTTCTCCAAGTTGTCTTGGGCACCGGTTGAGATTTTCCCCAATAAAACCTACAACGATATGAGAATCAAAAACTGAGGACTCTAATTGGTAAAATGGAAATGATGTAAACTTTGACTCAGACTGAGTGAAGCGGCTAAGCTTTGCTGATGAAGGTGTAGCAAAGAAGGTTTAAAAAAGGCACAGGAATTGGAAAAGCAATACCTGTTCAGCTGCTCGGCCACCAAGCGTCATGCAGGTCATGTCAAAGAGCTGCTCTTTCGTCATGAGAAGATTTTCATTCGGAACATATTGTGCAAAACCCAACGCTGCTGTGCCACGGGGAACCATAGTGACCTTCAATAGTGGTTCTGCACGTTCCAAGAACCACCCTGCAATGGCATGGCCCGATTCATGGTATGCAACTGTCCGCCTTTCCTTTTTGCTTATAACCTGCACAAGATATGGTAATCACTATCAGCAACTCGTAATGTTTATGCGAGGAATGTAGAAGTTCGAAATATGGGAAACTACATAAGCATAAGCAATATTCTACAGAAACGTTCATCTACCTTCTTCTTTTCCAAACCACCTATGACTCTATCAATAGCAGATTCAAAATGTTCCATTGTAATCTGCGTGTTCTCATTCCTAGCAGCAACCAAGGCAGCTTCATTACAAACATTCGCAATGTCAGCTCCACCAAATCCAGGTGTCAGGGCTGCAAGTCTTTCCGAATAATATGATGGCTCATGATCAAGCTTAAGTTTCTTCAAATAAATCTGAAAAATCTGTTCGCGGCCTTTGATATCAGGCTTGTCAATGGTGATCTGGCGATCAAATCGGCCAGGTCTCAACAATGCTTTATCCAATATATCTAGCCTATTTGTGCCAGCAAACACCACTACTCCTGATGTAGTTCCAAAACCATCCATCTCAACGAGTAGCTGATTTAGTGTGCTCTCTTGCTCGCTATGTCCACCTACAGAACCTCCTCTGCCTCTTGCGCGACCAATGGAATCAATCTCATCAATAAAGATTATACTGGGTGCGCATTGCATTGCCTGTTGGAAGAGGTTTCTCACCCTCGATGGTCCAACACCTACAAACATCTCCATGAAATCTGAACCAGATATGGAGAAGAAGGGCACACCAGACTCTCCTGCAGTTGCTTTAGCTAGAAGGGTTTTCCCAGTCCCCGGAGGACCCACTAACAGAGCTCCTTTAGGTATCTTCCGCCCTAAACTCCTCATACTTCTTAGGATTCTTGAGAAAATGTACAAACTCCATTATTTCTAGCTTTGCCTCGTCACAACCAGCAACATCTTTGAAATACACCTGTAACAGGGATGACAAGTGAATGATTCAAGTACTAGAAAACAACAAAAGCAAACATAAGAATAACAACAAAGTAAGAAAATCAGAGATTGTGCGAGCCACTACTCTTAATCAAGAGATGTATCTTACCTTACTCTTGGCATTCTTATCCAGTTTGGCAATTTGGGCTTTTCCCATGTTGAATATATTGCGAATTCCACCTCTACCACCCATGAAGTATAAGCTTCCTAGAAGTATAAGGGTAGGGGCAACACTCAATATTTCTTCAAACCGATATATTTCAGAGGCATATATTATAGGCACATAATCATGAATGTCTGTTCCTAGTGCTTTCTGGGCTGCATCCAACCTCTCCTCGAAAGATTCAGCATTTCCAATGTTAATAGAGTATTTGTACTGGGCTAGACGGCTACTAGAAGCGGTCTCGCTAACAGGTCCTTTTGCAACATCACTTTCTGTTTGAGTGCGAGGCGAACTCCTCACGTATATTTTGGCGACTGACTTGTTGAAAATAACTATGTGATCCAAAAGACCCGGTTCAAGAAGCTTGTTTCTGAATTCCTGGAAACTAACCTGCAAGAGAATACCACAGAACTTTATGATTTAGCAGACAGAGGGACAAGAAGTTAAATAATCATCAAGCAAGATGCTGGCAGAGCTCGAACAAATATGGAAGAACAAGAGGGAGGTCAGAACCCTAAATGCCACAGAAAAGATTTGACAATTAGAAAACGTAACCTGCGTCTGTTCGGAAGAAGTAACAAGAAACAACCCAAGAAGAAACAATGGTATAGCTAAACTCAGGAGCATCTTCACAAGATTTTCTAGAAACTTTGAATGATCGTCTGTGTTTGAATTATCACCTAGATACCAAATACAAGTTAAAACAAATCCACCCGGGGGATGTTCTAGACATCAGTCTAGAGGACACTCTTAAGGGACGAGATAAAACCTTAATCCACGGAGAAGCTCGAATCCAATAGAGAGAATAATTCTCAAACATGACAACCTATGTATAATGGTATAATAAATCTACTCTAAATCATAAAATCTAAATCTAAACATGAAATTCTAAAATAAGATTAAAAAATATCATAAAGTCCTAATCAATGATATATTCTCCTAATTAATGATCACAAGGAATCTATATTGAATATCTATACATTCTTCCCTTTCAGGATCCCTTTTCAGCATATCCAGGCTCCTCCATTTGGATATGTCCATTTTAGAACTGTAGATGCAAGGATATCATACTCAAGCGATGATACTAGACTCATAGCATACATTCTTATCCCAGGTCTATGTCTATCGTAAGCGAGTACTGGTTACATTATTATCCCTATCCCGATGTTGCAACCAGAACTGCTAGCCATTAACATTGTACACCTTTCAGCTGATTAAGTACAAGAGGCTCAAAGTGATGCAAAGCCAAAGAGATTACTCACTGTTCCACACTTCCACCCAATAAATTATCAACTGAGTACGATGATATTGTCTTCCATCAGAATCACATAATATAGGCTTACCCATTGCAAGAGAGAATCACATAAGCCAAGATCTCATCGACATTTGCAATGGAACTCTTGCAAATTATCAAAGTCAAATCTTCATATTGTCACGGGTTTTTCTCTAGACCGTGCGACACTTAACAAACTTTGCCTCGAGTATGCTAAGTCAGTCTTACTCTCGACCTCACTCAAGTGTTTGGAACTTTATAAGGAATGGAAAGCTCTTGTCTTTATATTGCTTGAATACTTGTTGTGTGATGGCTTACAAATGAGGAGGACAAGTCTATTTATAGGCCTTACCAAGAATTCTAGAGATTTCTATACATCTCTATACAATACTAACATCTCCTAGATCTTCCTAGAAAACCCTAGAGAAGTCTAGTATTTACATGATAGTCCTACACAACTCTAGATAAGTCTAGAGTTTACAAGAGTTCTCTACATGACTCTAGAGAAATCTAGAGTCTTCTCGCAAAGCCTTATAAATTGGGAGCAAGATGTTGATGACCAAGGGTTAACCTTGTGCGAAAAGTTTGGGGCGTAACATTTTCCCCCACCCATCCTGGCGACGCCCTCGTCGCCTGCGTATCCCGAAACTTCGAAATGTGCTCTTTGAACTGTCACGGGTCGGCCTCACGTTCCCAGCTTGCTTCGCTGTCAGGAAATCCCTTCCGCTTGACAAGAAGCTCTTTATAACGGGGAACACGTTTCTTTCGGACCTCCCTTTCGACAATGACCTCATCTACCTCCTTGTCATAAGAGGTAGTAACAATTGGTGGGACACGCTTCGATTGCCCTCGGTCTGGGTCTTCCTCGTCTGAATGATACGGCTTGAGCAAACTCACGTGGAAGACCGGGTACAGCTTCAGTTTTGGTGGCAACTCCACCATATATGCGACCTTGCCCACCTTCTTAATGATGGGATACGGACCATCGTATCGTCGCACCAATCCTTTGTACAAACTTCGGAACGCCTTGTAGTTTTGAGGTTGGAGCTTGATGAGGACAAAGTCTCCAAGTTGGTACTCCCGTGGTCTCCGTCTAGCATCCGCCCATTTCTTCATGTGCTTGTTTGCCTTTTCTAAGCGAGCGCGGGCGGTATCCACTTGTTCTTGCCACGCCTTGGCAAGTTTATAAGCTGCTGGGCTAACCCTCGTGTAGCACGTTGCCACGGCCCAGGGAGTTAGTGGTTGTTGTCCCGTTGCGAGCTCGAATGGACTCCGGTTCGTCGTCTCGCAACGTTGAAGGTTGTAAGAAAATTGGACAATGTCTAACAACTTTGCCCAATCACGTTGATTGGCACTCACATAGTGCCGTAAGTATATCTCGAGTAAACCATTCACCCGCTCCGTCTGCCCATCTGTTTGCGGGTGGAAGCTCGTTGAGAAGTTGAGCGTTGATCCCATGAGCTTCAATAACTCCGTCCAGAACTTCCCCGTGAAACGAGCGTCCCTATCGCTCACGATGTTCCGAGGAACTCCCCAATGTTTGACCACGTTCTTGAGGAAGAGGCGGGCTGCCTCCTCTGCAGGGCACTCCTTGGTTGCGGGGATGAAGATGCCATACTTTGAGAATCGGTTTACCACGACCATGATGGTGCCGTATCCTTTGGACTTGGGCAACCCAACGATGAAGTCCATTGAGATGCTCTCCTATGGATGTCCCGGGATAGGCAACGGCTCGAGCAATCCCGCCAGCTTACTTTGCTCGACCTTGTCTTGTTGGCACACAAGACACGTGCGCACATAGGACTCCACGTCCTCCCCCATGTGCGGCTAGAAGTACATGCCTTCCACCAAGGCGTGCGTTCGTCGTTGTCCCGGATGTCCTGCCCATAAAGAATCATGGCACTCTTTGAGCACTTTGCGCCGCAAGTTTTCTCACTTCGACACGTATAAGCGATTCTTCTTGGCATAAATCATCCCATCCTTTTCCCAAAACCTTCGCGTCTTTCCAGACTTAATGAGCTCGAACAAGATTTTGGCAAAGGAGTCATGCTGCAGCCCCTCTCGAATACGATCAAGTAGTGGACTCTGGGGTTTGCTAATAGCAACAAGTTCGGCCTCCTGTCTTGAATCGTCCGCTACCAGATTAGCCTCACGATGGACCACCTCCTGGCTAGGCAACTCGGTAGGCATGGCGTCAACGAGGTCTTTCACAACTTCTTTCTCCTTAGTCGGCACGTCCAGGGGCTTGGCACCCCCATCCGGACTTCCTCCACGAGGGTGGCAAGACATGTGTCTTCATTCCGCTCGAGACCCTTCTCAAGCTGAACAACGAACAACATCTTGGTGCCTCGTCTTCCCCGAGTGCAAGGCACCGTACATGTCTTGTCATCCTCAAGTATGTATAATGAGTTGGCATATGGGATGGGGATTGCCTTGACTTGATCCATGAACTCCATGCCAAGCACCAAGTCATAATCATCCATAGGAACAATGGAGAGATTAACCATACCTTCCCATTGTCCAATCCTCATGCCGACGCCTTTGGCTATGCCGATGAGTGGTTGGGCCTTCGAGTTATCACCTCCTCGGTAAGCTTTGAGGGAAAGACGATTAGTCATACCTTCCGATATGAAATTGTTGGTAGCTCCGGTGTCGACCAAGGCTTTGATAGGTCGTCCTTCGATCACCGTCTCGACAAACATGGTGCCCTCGGGAGCATCCTTAGGCACATGAATCTTCGCGTTCACCGCATTTAGAAATTGAAGGGATCCCATCTTTGCTTCTTCCCTCCTTTGCTCATCCTCCTGGATGAGTGCGGTGAGTCTTGACTTCTTCGAGCACGATGAGGCCCGTCACATATGAAGCACGCCATCCTTGGCTTGGGTTGGTCTCCGTCAACCTTGTGCTCCTGTCCTCCGGACTTGTGCCCGAAGGGTTGCTTGCCCTTTTCCTTATTGAATCGAGGTTGGCTATCTCGATCCTTGGGGAGTTTCTCCTCTCCCCCACCTTTGCTCGAACTTGCGACCTTGGGGTTCTTCAGCTTGGGGTCGCTCTTGCGGAACTCGATCAAGGATTCCGTCACCGCAATAGCATGAGCAAGATCTTGGACCCCTCTTCTTTGCAACTCTGGCTTCGCCCAAGATTGCAATCCATCCATAAATGAAAAGAGCAAGTCTTTCTCCGCCATACCTGGGATTTCGAACGTCAACTCTGAGAACTCCTTAACATAGTCTCGGATCGATCTCCTTTGTGTGAGTCGACGAAGGTTGGCCCGTGCTTCGTCCTCTGCGTGCTCGGGATAGAATTGTCTCTTGATTTCTCTCTTGAAATCATCCCAGGTTTCGATCGAGCATGTCCCTCGCTCGATGTCCGACTGCCGTCGCCTCCACCATAAGGTAGCAGTGTCGGTAAGATAGAGAGATGCCGTGCGCATCTTGGCACTCTCATCCACCAAGCCTAGCGCACCAAAGTATTACTCTAAGCTAAACAAGAAGTTGTCGAGCTCCCTAGCGTTCCTCGTTCCATTGAAACATCTTGATTTCGGAACTTCGATCCTGGGAGCAGGTTGCACTACGCTGCCACCACCCGTAAAGAATGCAACTTTACAAAGGTTTAACTCACCTTTGAGCTCCTTGACCTCTTTTTGCAAAGCGTCGATGAGAGCTTGTAAGGCATCGTTTTGCTTTTGTAGCATATCGACGGCGGTATTGAGTGCCCCTTGCATCTCTCCGCGGAGCTCCTCCTCGTTGGGCGCCAGCTCCCCCACGTGCTCTTCGACTTTGTCTAGCCTGTCCTCTCCGTCGGCCAAGGTTAGTTCCACCCGTGCCAATCGGGTGCTAAGGGAAGACAAGGATTCTCGCCCCTTGCGAGACTTCTCCCTTCTCCTCCTTCCGTCAGCTTGAGTTTCCTCCTGAAACTCGGGATCAAGGGGAAGTTGCATACCTTGGGAAAGTTCGATTCCTCGGCCATTTGAATCACGATCCGACCCTTCGAAACCGTGCTCTGATACCACTTGTCACGGGCTTTTCTCTAGACCGTGCGGCACTTAGCAAACTTTGCCTCGAGTATGCTAAGTTAGCCTTACTCTCGACCTCACTCAAGTGTTTGGAACTTTATAAGGAAGCTTGGAAAGCTCTTGTCTTTATATTGCTTGAATACTTGTTGTGTGATGGCTTACAAATGAGGAGGACAAGCCTATTTATAGGCCTTGCCAAGAATTCTAGAGATTTCTATACATCTCTATACAATACTAACATCTCCTAGATCTTCCTAGAAAACCCTAGAGAAGTCTAGTATTTACATGATAGTCCTACACAACTCTAGATAAGTCTAGAGTTTACAAGAGTTCTCTACATGACTCTAGAGAAATCTAGAGTCTTCTCGCAAAGCCTTATAAATTGGGAGCAAGGTGTTGATGACCAAGGGCTAACCTTGTGCGAAAAGTTTGGGGCGTAACAATATACCCTACATATGAACTGGACCCAACTAAGTATTAACCCAAAAGCTTCGACTGATGGTTATGAGTTGTCCACGAATATATTCTACTTTTTCTTTTTTTTTCCATGATCATGTGGATAAACCTACACACTATACTCAATAATAAGAGGCGAACAACAGACCTTCAGAATCGGATTTCTTCCCATCAGATTTCGGAACTTCCTTCATATCCTTGGGAAAATGATTCCCATAATCTGCAACCAAAACCCACACACAACAAACCTCACTTCATTAGTTTCACCATATTCCACACAAAACACCCAAACCAAAACCAACAAAGACTTTAAACAGAACACAAAAAACCCTAACTACACCACCGACTCTTCTTCGACTGGGCCTCGTCGGAGAAGAACCTCCAAAATTTAGGGTTTCCAACCACAGAATCCACCAACGCCGTCCTCGGATCACGCAACGCCGCCGCTGTCGTCGATGGACTCCGAGCTCTGCGACCATTGATGATGTTCTGGTGTCGATCGATTGAGTGAGAGTAGATGAGATGAGTGCAGATGAAGAGAATCGAGGATCGGAAACCGATGATGGAGATGATGATGATGAGTGTGTTAATGAATAATATTCCTCTTAATCTTCCCCATTATATTTCTTATTTAACCAAATTATTCTAAGATTATCTCTTTTTATTGAATCAAAAAAAATTAATTAATCTAAAAAATTTAGCTAATCTAAAAAAAAAGTTTAGTTAGAATAAAAAATAATAATTATGATACTATTATATAAGAAGGTCATTTGTATCATTATTATTTATCATAAGAACTTAGAGAGTAATAATAAGTGTAAGGATAAGTGTATATTTTTAAATAAAATACAATGTAAATTGTTAATACTAAATATAATTAGTGATTGTTTTTATAAATATATAAATTTATAATATTTTATTTTATTATAAATAAAAATTCTCGATATAATTTAATTTCGATGATGCGATTTTTCAACCTATATTACCTTGAATGGATATGATCCAGAAATGGAGCGACGGAGCTTTGAGAATACTATCATCATTTCAGATTTCGAATTTGGAAATGAAAAATATTCCCGTTGTTGTTGGTGCTTTGAGGAGATATTTTTGTTTCTTGGGAGTTTTTTTCCTGATGGAATGCTTTCATACCGCCCAACGAAGAATGATGTACTCGTTCGATATAGAACTAGAACCATCAACGGGCAAGATGACTAATTAAAACATGAATGATTAAGATGATTAATTATTTTGATTAATGGATGACTAATCAAATAAGTAAATAAAACCAAATGATCAATCCGTCAATGATTAACAAAAGCCAAATGACCAATCAATAAGTAAGCAATGGTTCACCAAAACCAAATAATTATCTATTTTCTACCATTATAAATTTATAATTGAAGTCTGTTTATTTTGATTATGCTGGTTATTATGATTTCATGGGAAACGAATTTCCCAAGACAAATTAGTCTACTGCTGTAAATACCTAATGGCACGGGATGATTAGACATGATGGGTTATGTGTCTTGATTTTCATCTTGGTTGGTCAAGATTTGTTTTGACGTTATCCGGTTAAAATCAATTAGTGATTATTTTAAATTAATATTTCATAATTTATTTATAATGAAAAAAATATATTATATAAAAAGAAAGAGTTGATACTTCAAAAGGTGATTAAGTTGGTGTTGTAGATAATGATAACGGTTGAATTTGTAAAATCTTTCTAGAGAGATTTGTTTTTTATTGTAGATTTGGTATAATATAATTTTCTTCGATGTTAAAATAAATTAATGATGTTTGTTAATGATTTGTCTCAAATCCTTTATATGCTTAATAATAATGATCTTAATAATCATGTATGAACTAATAAAGAATGATGCAAAGTGTTTTTTAAGATAGTGGGACATATTTACGATAGTCTTACCATAGACAATAGGCATAAAGAAAGTTTTTATTTCCTTTCGAGTCAAGTTAAATAACCCTTTCCGGAGGAGGAGCAAAATTCCCTTTTTTTCGGGATGCCCGGTTGATATGTTTAAACCAATAAGATATTGACATATGTATAACTATTAACCAATAAAAAAATGACATGTGAAGAACTAACAAAAAAAATTTCTAATATTTATATTATATATTTATAATGATTAATTATTTTCTTCGATATATTTTTGGTTTCTCACGATCTCACAAAAGATAGTTTGACGATCTAGTCATGGATAAATTCATATTAGACAACGATGATGTGATTTGACATGAAAGAATTGTTGGATGTTTACATCCTTATTCGATTTCTCCTTTGTCATAATTTAATTATAATATTTGATTTTTTTTCTTGAAAAAAAGAAAGGAAATTAATGCAGCATTAGTCAATAAGATACTGCGCTCCTTTTTTTAACTGTTGGATCTACTAGATGTGAAATTATTTTAATTATTTTTATTTTTTGATCCAATGGTTAAAAAAGAGATGGTAGTAACTTGTTGGTTAATCCTGTATTAGTCTCTTTTCTCCATTTTTTTAACTAGTCAATAAGTATTTTGAGAAGTTTCATTTGTCGTCTTAATGACGTAAGAAAATTACGTCATTACCGTTAGGTTGAAGTATATAACTTAAATTATCATTAGTGTTTTACGATAATTTTTCAAAAAACGATATTTGATCGTCTCGTGACATGAGTCAAAGCTCGACTCGACAAATACGCATAGTCCAACTGAGAGTAATTCGGTTGGTCTTATAACTAATATATTGATCCGTTTTTTATATTATTCAATATATAATTTAAAAAAATTGATCATAATTTAGTATGTTTTTATATAATTGTGTAACAAAAGCATAGAAGGTAGCGTTCATTATCATGGTTTAAAATAATGTCTCGGCGTGTTGTCTCGAGTTAAAATAAAAAAACACAATGTTTAATAGTGGACAACTCGAGTCAAATATTGTCCCTTTAAAAAAAAAAAAAAAAAAGTCTTGACGACGTATGTGTTCATCAAATAATTAACCATTTCGAGGCCAAGGAAACACGAAGGTCATTTCTCCCCCTCAAACGCAGGCAATCAAATTTTCTCTTTTCACAGAACATCAACAAACGTTTCCAGTCGCTGGCCTCATCATCAACCTCACCCCCTCCACTCTCCGCCTTCGCAGTAACCACGACACCCTCTCCCATGTTTTCTTCATCAGCACTTCTCTGCTCCACCACTCACCCACCAGGACTCCGCCTCTGCCCTCCTCAAATCCCAAAAACCTCTCACGGGCATTTCAACAAACACCTTCTACGCATTACATCCACCACCGCTTCACTTCCACGCACCACCTCATTTTCACCCCTCAAATCGCCACGAATCCCCTCATTGAATCACCCTCGACGAACCCTTTTGGGGAAACCCCTCAATTATCAGTATTCTTATGAATCGGGCTCTGTTCCCCAAAACCCTAATCCCAAGGGTTTATCTTTTGAGGTGGTGAAGAATACCCTTTTGGAATTGACCCCTCTTGGGATATGCAAATGGGCTGCGGTGGCGGCAATTGCGGTGTCTGCGGTGAAATGGGTGGTGAATTTGGTGTTGAATCCGTTCTTTTGGATGTATTTTAGCTGGAGTTGGATGTTTTGGCCGTGGTTTGTTGCCGCGGGTGTTGGTGGTTACGGGTTGTTTGGATTGTGGCGGTATATGAGGGGCGAGGCTGGGGTTTATGATCAGGTGGCCGTTGTTGTGTCTGCTGTGTTTTATGTGACTCTTGTTCCGCCCGCGGTGTTCAATGGGTTCTTGGAGGGATGGCCGTGGGCGTTCTTTTGGTCGTATCTGTATTTCTTCTTCTTGAATGTGAGCGCGAGGAAGCGGTTATATGGTAATTTCAAGGTCCCGGCACATGATCCTAAGTGGGATGTCAATGTGCCCAAATGGTGCCGGGTGCTGTTTGGTCTCGGTGTTATGGCTGGTCACTGGCTGGTGGCGTACGAGGCACCAGAGTTGCACCTGATCCCTGGTGGTTGGAGTTGTGTTCCGATTTGGATCGTGATCATCACTTCTATTTTCACGCAGTATAGCGCCAATTTCTATCTGTCAAAATATTCAAAGAAGGTTGTTGAGCCGATGAGTGTTGTACCGTTTGGAGCGTATAGATGGGTTCGGCATCCCATTTATGCTTCAACTATGTGGTTGCTGTTGGCGTATCCTGTTGCTATGCGTGCACCCCTTACCTTCCTGTATATGTTAGCAATGTGCCTGCTGTATTATACACAAAAGGCGAAGTTGGAGGAAGCCCTGATGCTAGAAGAATTCAAAGAAGACTACAGGGGTTATATGGATAAAGTTAGGTACAGATTCGTCCCTTTCGTTTATTAGCGGATGTATGTGGTATGCATTGCTCTTCTGTGTCCCAATTTTTGAATGATCAGTTCATGCTTCCCTAGTTCTATGAGCTGAAAAGGAAATGTTCATTCAGTACGTCATAGATCAGGCAATAGACTAAGATCTCAGATGTGCGGCATGCGCCTTTTTGTGGACGTATGCAGCAACTTTTGTTCCATAGGATGGTCTTATTTCTGAGTTATCATCAATGTCATCTCGGTATGCATTGTCGCAAATGTAAGGCCTTATTATTCCAATTCATTTGAGCTTTACCTTGCAAGCATTTTTCTTCTTCGGTTTATTTCATGGAGCACCTTCTTATGTATTGTTGTTGGTTTGGTTGCTAGGGAAGAAATAGCGTGCGAGACAAGGTTATTTAATCATTTCTAGCTTTCATGGTTAAATTTGAAGCGAGGCAACTTTTGGAACATTGCATTTTTCGTTTCTGTAGAAGTTGTCCAGTATTGATAGCCAAAAGTTGGGAGAAACTTTCGTGCTTCTGTTTGTTTTTGGGTGAAAGCCTTGCGTTTAGAATGAACCACCCTCAGTGACATATTCTCAAACTCTCGATCACCAGATCTCTCGGACCGTCACTTCAGTTTCGAAGTTGCAATGTCATATATTTGCAGCTGATATTCATACTCTAGTCTGCCTGTTCCTCTAGTTACCCCTCAACATCTACCTCATTCATTTTGATATAAGCTTCTTCTTCATATTCATCTTATCACCTTATTGTAGAAATTCAAATCTCATTCTGATTCTGTGTTCGAGCTCAACTCTGATAAAGCTTCCTTACCGGTATATTAAGAACATGCTGGTTAATGTCTTAGGTTCATATCCTTTTCGATTTCAGTTCCATTCGCCATCGGTTCCCTTCCGCTTTCTGATGTACAAAGTTCCATCGATTGGTATTTGATCATCGTAAGTTTTGAACCGTCAGATAATGTGTAGTTCGTTTAGAGTCGTGGTCATGGTGGCCGTGGTTTACTTGCTTTGTGATCTTGATCTTTATGCCTATCGAGCATGTAAACTTGCATTCTTCTTTGCCCTTGGCCACGATCATTTACCAATGCTTGCATCGATCATCAATATTTATTCAACTCCTTTCCACACAAAAACAACTCGCACATGTTCGACGACCACCTTAGCTTGACATAACCAGTTGACGACGCTAGTTTACAATTTCAGCATCATACTCGTAACACCGTACGAATACATACATACATACAATTACACTTAAAGCCCCTTATTACACAGGTAGAGCACAAGGATTGCATCATAGTTGCGAATTCGAGATCTTGATCACTATTGCAATTGAGGAGATGATCATGATCTCTCAGTTTTGGACTTCGGCTCCTTGACAATAGTGACTGGGCAAGTAGCCGATGTTATCACGTAACTGGTAACACTTCCCAATATTATCCTGCACCGACACGCTTAAATATCATCCCAATGATTCAATGACCATAGAAATAACGCAAATTATCATAATCCTTCCTGAAATGTCAATTTCAATACTTATGACATTTGACACCATATATATCAATTCATACTTGTATTGAAAACTTGTCGAGCTAAACTGTGACTCGTGGGCACGCCAAATCTACTGGAATAATGGAGTACCTTTTGATTCCGCTAAGGCCCCTGCTGCCCATGACAAGAGAATCCAGCTTCAGATCATCCACAGCTTGCAACACCTTCTCCCTTGCATCTCCCCAATACACCTTAGCAACAATTGTCACCTTAAAAAACATCGAATTATTCAGGTAGCTAATAAAACAAACCAAAACCTGAATCAACAACAGAAACAGAAAACCAGAACACGAACCTCTTTCTGTCTAGCAGCGATCTCACACGGATCGATAACCTCGTAATCCGACTGGACCTCGTACTGCTTCATCACCTCCGGCACCTTGAACTCCGACAACGGGATCAAAGCTACACAAACACACACAACAACAAGCCAATCAACCAAAAACTAAGGGCCTGCTTTCGTTACTGGTTTTCTGTTTGTGTTGTTTATGTCACTGGTTTTGGTTTTCAGAGTTTTGAACACAAACAACCCCTAATCAATCACCAACTCATATAATCCAAGAACTCGGCCGGGAGGGTACTAACGTGACCCGGAGGTGGCCCAGAGGAGGTTTCTTGACTCGACGGGTGTCGGAGGCCGGACATGGATGAGATGAAGAGTGTCGCCTTTCGTCGCCAGGTTGTCGATCGCCCATTGAAGTGCCGCCTTGCTGCTCTTAGAGAAGTCGATCGCGACGCCAATCCTCTTGTCGTTCGCCATCTGAATCCGATCAATCAAAGGTAGCTTACACAAAATGTGAAGAAGAATTGTGTTTTTGCTTGGTTTTCTTGCTTTGAAGAAATGTGAAGATAAAGAAGATGAAAGTGGAGACACAGAACAAGACAGGATGTTGAGTGCTGTGCGTCACTTGTCAAGAATATGTATTGCCAGCGTGAGAACGACGCAAAATGAATCTTGTTGATTTTCTTTCTTCTTTTTTTCATAAAATAAATATTGTATGGTCTTTATAAGAAGTTATTGTACCATGTCGGGATATAACATATTTTTCATAAATAAATTATTTTATATTATTATATTCTGTTCGTTACAATAAAAAAAGATATATCGTGGTAGTTAAGAAAAGGAGCAAGCTAACAGGGCAAAAAAAATAAAAATTCTATCACGTACATTAAGAAAGGAAAACTATTCAGTTGAATAAAGTGTGTTGATCAAGGATATCATCACAGGCTAATTCAATTGAAAAAAGTGTTACTCTGAGTTTAGGCGAATTTAATAAAAAAAAAAAAAAACCACAATATGCAACTTATCAATGAGCAATTCCTCTTGAATTCTTGAATATGATAATAATATCGAAAAACTGCGACTGCAGCCACAGCAACCCAGGAGCTGCAGCTTCAATCTAAAACACGTCCCTTCAGCCCAACAAGATTTAGCAAAAAAAAAGAAATTTGAAAAGACAAAATACGCGTGGAAAAACAGAACCAGTGAAACCCAAAAGACGGAGAAAAAGAGTGCGGCCAAACGAAATTGATGATATTCCTACCCAATGCTTGATCTGATTTGAATGATCTTGCTCATCCGGTTTTTGTTTTCGTATTTAATCTATGTATTTTTCATAGATTTTTTGAGATTTCAATTTAGGTTTTTGATCTATGAGATTTTTTCTAATTCGCACATCCTATGTCTAATATGAATTAATCTGATTGATTTGTATTGATGATGACCAATTGTGATTGTGGGGTCGAATTCATATTTGGTCGATATATCCTCTTTTGAGCATGAGCATGATCATATGCTAATTTAAACCTTTTCATTGATTACTGTCATTTTTTTTATCAACTTTGTATTTCTTTTAAAAAAAAATTGATTTTCACTTTGAATTTTACATAATCAAAAAAAAAAAAAAAAAAACCTCTGTATAGAATTCAATCAAATAGGAATCCAGACATCGGATAAGGAACTTCTTTAGCGTACCGATGATAACATAGAGGGCTCCAGTGAATATCTTTAACTTTTATTGCACGATGATGATTACAATAGTGGAAAGTTCTAGTTGAAGAAGAGAAATGGTTTCTTACTCAAATGGTCAATTACACACAAACGACCAAAAAATATCACACGCATACATTCAGAAATGACCCAAAAAATCACAGATACATTCCAATATACCGCATACACGATAGAAATGCAAGAATAAACGATGAGACACGATTCATATGTCAAAGATCATTATTATGGCGATTCATGCAGGATTAGCCAGTGTCCCAGTACATGACAATCGCGATGATGGCAATGCCAAGAAACACAGCCAAGAACTTGAAAGACGGAGTATCGTAGTATGATGGAGAGTGTGGCTTGAAACCCTTGGCAATGAGATGGTTTATGGCTACATAGACGAAGACGCCGCAAGCCAATCCCATACTTATGGCATAGACCCAGTTGGCCCGAGCACCTTGAGTCGTGGCATCAATCGCGATGCCAATACCGACACCAACAGGGCTAGAAATGGCGAAGGCCAAGGAATAAGTTGCAGTGAGCAGGAAAGGGTTCTTGGGCAGCATCTTTAGAAGAGCAATTCCCATTGACATTGCCGCGAATACCTTGTGCAAAGATATAATCCACAGGTTTTTCCAGGCCTCTGCTTTCGTAGCTGAAACATCAAGGTTTTTCATGGGAAGGAGGAAATGAACGAGTTAGACGAAACAAACGAAAAAGTTACAACAGAGTGGCGTAAAAAATCGAAAGCTGTAGAATGGTTTTAGCTATATTGCTATAGTTTTTTTGAAATCTCAAGTAAACAGTGAAACACAAACTCAATTCTTGAAGCTAATAAAGAATATTTGACTTACGTGCGATACCAACAGCAATGCCCTCAAAAACAGAATGAAAGCACAATGCAAGGATCAGCAGCACGGTGTCCCCAATCGACGTTGTCTTCAGGAACAATGGATTCTGATCTACCATCACTTCCGTCTTTGCTTCGCCATCAAGATCAGAATCGTGGCCACCAGGTCTGGTCTTCCCTTCAGCCCTGGCACTCTTCTCTGCGACATAGCCTATTACAACGTCGCCCAACATGGTCAGCAGATATCCTGCGCAGGCCAACATGTAGGAGAAGGGATAGCCCAAGGTGGTTAGCGACTCAAACGTGGAGGTTGAGTCGCTCAGAAAATGCATCAAAGATGTTCCCAGAAACACTCCTCCGGCAAACTGTGTCCCGAGCAGAAGAAAACTCTCGTTCCACCTGAGGAAGTAGGGAGAAATTCCGAAGCCAAAAGTGCTGACGAAGAAGATGATGAGGCAGTAAACTTTAACCAGTATAAGGCCCTTGGCATGAAGGTCAGGGACGCCACCCCCATCACCATGGACGGTGGTGAAGCAGAACTGAATGGCCAAGAGAAACACAACGGACAGAGCCGCCAGCTGTGACGTTGACCTGGGAGATTTGGAGGAAGCCATGGATGCTGCAATGGCAACTCTTGCTGATCTGAAAGTCTTCAGTTAAATGCAAGGGACTTTTCAGTTAGTTAAGTCAGTTATCTGGGGAAGATCCGATGTTCATACCTTGATTGAAAGGTATGCTTAAACAACCAGCCCACGACTACGATTATGTTGTACATTGTACTACATATTTGACTTTTGCCAAAGTTGTACTACACAAAAACTTGCATCTGATCCGATTGTTGACTCTAGGTTGGACAGAAAACTGGGCGAGCACGTCTAAGAAAATGAGTTCGGAACACATTGGCTGCACTAGGGCATGAGGAGACGCCTTGCCTACATGGCTAGATTGACCTCGTCCAATTGAACAGTGATGAATATAACATGAATCATACTTTGTAAGGTAAAGGGCTTCCAATTTCTAAATTCTTCATCTAAAACAACTATCAGGGTAGCAGTTCAGACATTCTTGGAAAAATAGGCTTTTCATAGAAACATGCAGAAATCACAAATACTAATATGGGAACTGTGATGATGGAACTGTTCCTCTCGCTAATTACCTTTATAGAAACTATGATGCATCAGAATTCCCAGAATCACAAAACCAACTTTCTGAACCAATCAAGACAGTTAAATGAAATTGGACGAGAAAGAGAACTGAAGAAGAATCATTGCCTCTTCATCCCATAGGTACATCCCAGGTTGAGTTACATATAAAAATTGGCTACATTGACAAGAGTGAAAAAAACTTACCGCTTGATACCGAATTACATACAGAATTTGGCTACATTGAGGCAAGAATGACAAATTCTTCCCTGCGAGAGAAAATTCTTCGTCATTCATCAGATCCACTTAAAAATATTCGATGCCTTGAGATACTGAATGGCCAACTCACTTCAGAGTCCAGACACACCGTGGATGAAGAAAGCTCAAGCAAAGCTTGGTGGGAAGACCTAATCTGCCTTAATCATCTTGATCATTGATCAATCTACCGGCCAAATCCTTTCGGTCCAGCCTTTGCTTTCGCCCGCTCCTTCTTTCGAACTCTCTTCTCCTTCTCTGCCACTTCTTTACCAATCTTCTCTGCTTCCCTTTTCTGCAAGAAATCTGACACTGCTAGGTATATCACCTGCAAGTATGAACAAACAAGATCACAATCCCATTAGCCATTGCAAAACTCTCCTAAACACATTCAAAGCAAACAGACATGATTCACATATCTAGATATCCACAGACATCGTTCTTAACACGCCCCTCACGCAAATTCCCTCCTTGAAACTACACGTAAACATTGCACTAACGTCCTTCGTGACTACTGGCCAAACCAATGGGAACTTTAAGACTATAATAATGTTAGGACAGTCACTAACGCAATCATTTTTGTGATTTTGTGCATCTGTTCATTTTGACCGGTTGTCAACAAATCACGTTAAGGGACATTCACTTCCGCAATCATTTTTGTGATTTTGTGCATCTGTTTATTTTGACCGTTGTCAACAAATAAGGTGAGACATGAAACTCAACCGAAGCATTGTTGTTAGGTTTCTACTGTAACTATCTGCGGCTATAACTCAAAACCAATTGCCAATAACCGTAATGACTAAAGATTCATACATGCACTTGTAATAATTTTGCCGTATCCGAAGCAGATAAACTACTCTGAACAGTACCATTACAGCAACCACCGAGATGAAACCAGCAACCAGTGAAACCAGCCCATATCAAATCCACAACCCAAAATCAAATTCTGACAACAACCCACCTCCCAAATCCACATTTCCAGCAAACCCACAAACCAAAATCGATCAAAATCAGTACCCCAAACATTAGGGTTTTCAGAAATCGGATCATTTACCCCAACAGTGAGAACCGACAGACCAACAAACGCAGCAAAGAGCAGAACTTGAATGACGACAGTGGAACCATCTCCACTCCTATTCACGATTTCAACAGTACCCGCCGTCGATTCCTCTGCTACAGCGCCGATTCTTCGTTTCTTCTCATTTGGGTGATGGAAAAACTTGAACTTTGAATGAGATGATGGTGATGATTGAAGGGGAAAGGTGAGTGATGTGGTGAATGGGAGAGATGAGATGATGCGAATTGGGGACAAATGGGGTGGTTTTGGGGTTGAAGGTGAAGGGAGTTGTGGTGAAGAATGGAGGAGTCGAGCGGCCATGGCTGGTCGGCGACGGAGCTTGTTTGGATAGAAGTGTGGAAGAGGAAGGAGAAACCGGACGAATGAATAGGCCCAGGTAGAGTGACAGGGCGAGTGATCAGAAATGGGCCAACCCACCTAACTTGGGATAGGACATTACAAAACATCATTTTACATGAATTTATCCAAGAACATTATTCACAGTATAATGTTGAAACCAGTTTCCTGAAACATTTTTCGCACTATAACGCCAGGTGTTGTTCGAGCATTTACTGTCAAGTGAGGGGAGTTACTATGGGAGAAGTATGGGACACTCTTCTTCATATCATGGTGCCCAATCTTGGGTCAAGGCGACTGTTCATGGTATATGCGGAGGCAGTACAGCTTCGTCACGGCCATCCAAGAGAAGCAGCGGATAGGGATGCATGGGGTCCCGGGATTAGAATTTTGCTATCCGTGTGGCATTCAAGTTATTCACTCCTTTACTTGAGCTCAGCCTACTCGTCGCAAAAGGTGATATTTGAGAACACAAAAAACTTTGGACTTGAAAACAAGCTTGTATTGAGAACACTTGAGAGTTTACAAGAATGTGGGATGACTTGGATGACTTGGGATGGTTTGACAAATGAGCCTTGCATCCATTTATATACACCTTCATAGAATGGTCTAGACTTTGTGGTCTAAACTCTTCCATACTCTTCCCCTCCTAAGAACATACAAAAGTCTTCTAGACTCTTCCTCCTTCATCCTATGTACAAGAACTCTCTTGAGAACTCTTCCTAACTCTAGGGAATTATAGAGAATTCCGGAGAACCCTAGAGTTCTCAAGAAAACTCTAGAAAAGCATGGAATTATCTAGACGAATGTGGAGAACTCTAGACAATTCTTCAAATCGAACCTCATAAATTAGTCCGTCCGTGACATACTCCTCCACCTATGTCGCGAACGTTTTCGTCGCGACGCCCTCGTATGACTCGATCCTCTCCTTGAGTCGTCGTGAGAAATCTTCGAGCACCCATCTTGCCGTCTTAGAGGGAGTTCCTTCTCGTGTTCCTTCGACAAAACTTGTGAGATCTTCTTTGACACCTCCTTACCCATATGACAGATCTCATCTCCCTTTAAGTGAGTAGGTTCCTCACTTTTGATTCCCTTGAAGAGTTGCACGGTTGCGACCTTCCTCGCTTGAGCTTTCTTTGCTCGCCGCACCATCGGGACCACGCAAGCTCCATTATCTTTCGCTATGTGTAAAACATTAGCGAAGGGGATTGGTATCGCCTTCACGTCCTCGATGAAGTCGACCCCAAGCACCAAAGGATAGTCGTCCATGGGAACGACCGTGAGATCCAACGATCCCTTCCAATCGCCAAGGCGAAGCCGCACGCCACGGGCCACGCTATCGATTGGTTCCGCCTTCGAGTTCACCGCCTTAAGCATACCTTACTCTTTGTCGACTCGAAATCCAAGTCGCTTTGCCTCTCCCCGCGAGACAAAGTTATGAGTTGCCCCGGTATCAATCAAGGATGAGTTGTGTACGATCCGATCACCACATCGACGTACATCAACCCTTTCGATGAAGACTTCCCCTCCGTGGTCTTCA
>JAOVYX010015472.1:0-27755 GCA_035668315.1 Drosera spatulata | reverse complement strand
ATCTGTATCAATAGCAATAGATGAGCACAAAATGATAGCAAACAAAAATATCAGGAACTATCACAGTTAACACCAACCACAAAAAATAGTAAACTGACAACAAAGATAAGCTCAACATGCTTAAACAAGGTTCCGATATCTATTAATGATGAGGTATATTTCTCCCAACAAAAAAAAAAAAAAGAAAAAGAAAACCCAAACTAAATGCAACTTTCAGTTGTACTTTTCTGGTTTCACTCCAGCGCACACAGTATATCATCACTGAATATCTCATCTTTCCTAGTATGTCTACATAAATACCTGTGTCTTACCCACAAGCACTTAAGTGCAATAATTGGATTATGAAGTATGTCTATTAAGAAAGCTGCAGGCATACCTGCAAAGATATGGACTATTCCCATCACGTAGCACTGATTCTGACTATGTGAAATGTTCTATATGATTTTCCTGATAGGTAAAAAAAGAGTCTAAGGGATCAAAGAGTCCCCACAACAAGAAATTTAGGATGAATATTTATGCCGGAAGTAGCATGTTACAAACATAAATTAGTAAAGAAAGCTAGTAAAAAGGAACACTACTCTACTAATTGCAAGAAATTCATTAGTTCACATATCTTATATATACCACTTTCACTTGTATGGATGTTGAAATGATTGAAGTCGTGGCTGGTTATGACATTAAAGCGATTGTATATATCTGAACTAGGACTACACAAGTAGCCACCAGTCAGATCGGAGATGATGAAATACGACAAACCATCATAAGAATTGTCGGTATGACGTTCGACATTATGCCAATTCCAATCTAATGGTTTACACAACATAGGTAGATTGAGTTTGAACGGCAAGAGACTCATGTCGAAGGCACACATCGCATAACAGGTCAGTGGTATATAATTCATATTTGGAAGAGCTTTCTTGAAGTTCTTCTCGATCGACAATGATCTAAGACCACGTTCTACTAGCAATTCCACTAAGCACCCTCCAATCGGATAGGCATTCCAACTACCTTTTTTCTTCTGCTTATGAATACTTATGCTGGAAATAACATGTTACAAACATAACTTAGTAAAGAAAGCTAGTAAAAAAGAACACTACTCTACTAATTTGAATAATAACAAGGTCCAGATTGAAAAGGTTCCAAGTCCACTATGGAATGAGGACAAGTCAATCCAAAGCTTGGTGGACTCACCTCGTTTAATTTGCACATTGGAAATGCCTGATCAGCCTTAAAGCTATGCAGTGCCTCATGAACTCCAGCAATATGCCCTTGCCAAGTTACATCCTACAATTTGAGTTGATAGAAAAGTGTATGACAATAGATGGGCAATAAATAATATCTCAAGATTTTTAACAATTAAACGTGGAGTGTTAGCATAATGGGCATCATAATAGATATTTCCTAGTCATAAGCATCACAAAAGAAGTCAATGGCAATTGCATGATGGTTGCAGGGCTATGTGATTAAAGACAGCGTAAATAAACCAACATAAAACCACGGTAATCGTCAATGTATTCGGTTCTCTCCTAATACCATGAGCAGAAAACTTTTACTTATCTACATTCCTCACTTCGTGCTTATAAGAAGGGGAAGGGGGGCAAAAGCACAATGTATAAGAGTTAAGCATCAGTAAGTTGTAAAAAGAAAACAACAAACGTAGAGATGTCATACATACATGTATGCTAGGTTCTGGCATGAACATGCATAAACCAATGTCATGACCTAAAACTGCAATTCCATCAGGCTGTTGACACCCGGTGATATACAAGTAATCTGCATCCTGCCGGAAAGTGTAAGGCACAACATCAGTCATCATCTTCACAGGAGCCGATGCAATGATAGCTACACTGTTCTTTGGCAGAAGCTACAACAACCTTTTCCTCCTAGAGATATATTCTTCACAAGAAATCCTAGGAGTGATCTCGCGCTCTTTAAGTAACTACAATGAGAAACACATGATTCAATCAGTGACTTCTAACTCAGAGGACAAAGATGAGTTCTAACTTCTAAGAGGTGTGAAAGTCCAGGTAAGAAATACCTCAGGGTGAGAATAAGCAGTTGGCTGCCCAGGATCAACGACCCTCACCGTACAATACCCATAGCATCCCCAGCCCTGAAAAAATTAAATTCGCCCATTGATCTATTGCTACCAAGTCAAATAAAACTTGCTCACACCGTAAAACAAGAATAAATCGTTCTAAATAAAATGAATCCGTTTCATCTCGTCTTATAGTTGGCATCTGCCAAGGCTTGCGTGAAGCAATTGCATGCTTATAACTCATGGATATGACATCACTTCAAGCTAGAAAATCATTCCACACCATTTCATGAAACTGACATGATGGTTGGTTGGTTTCCCCTTATCATACCAAAAACCCAACCTTAAGGAGTCGTACCAAACCAGCAACATTGTTCAACCTGTTTGCTCCGAATCGCGTTAATCTACAACAAACTTTCACCAACTAGCGAAACACAAAATGCATAACCCATTTCTCGCATCATAAGCACTAGCACATTCAAATATCAAAATTCAACGCCGAAAGCTCCGATTTTTTCTCGAACCCAAAATGACCCAAACCAAAACACGCAAATCTCCACAGCAGAAGAGTCTAACACGGATAAAAACAAAAAACAACGAAGAACAACGCACACCAACACGATCCACTGATGAATTATGATATCGAGGGAAATGAAATTCTCCGAGAATAATAGTGGCATATAGTGCACCTGCTTGATTTGAACTCTCTGCAACAGTCGTGTTCTTAGAGATTGCATGGTAATCGACCCTCGAACAAAACACCGATTGATTCGATCTACGAATTAGCTCGCTGATCGACGAAATTTCGGAGAAATCGAAACCCTAGAATAGGTTTTAGGGTTTTGTTCTGTTTTCTCCGAGTGCGTTGATTTGGAGAAACAGTTCGCGTAAATTTTGATTGGGAATAACCACTTGGTTATTGTTAGATCAACGTCAAAATAGGGAAATTACGTATCAAATATCAGAATAGATATATTTTTTCAGAATCAAATCAAATGATTAAATGATTGAAGAAAACAAGAATCATTAATTCTCGATATAGACACGAAGGATAACATAAGACAATATATGCTAAAGATCATCATCGCCCTCTTCTTCGACAGTTTCTTTCTTGAGATTGAAGTACTAAACTTTCCATATAGGTCGCGGAGTAATTGTACCAAGCAGGAGGAGACGCTCTAAAATCTTTCACACGCTTCGTATAAATATCATATGACTTCACGCCAGGACGCTGCTTTAAAATCAACTAAATTCCCTTTCCTCGTCAGATGCATGAGATCTCCCTGAGCAAGCCTTACATCTTTGCATACTGCTTCCAAGATTCGACAACACCGTAATCTTCCATGACCCATACGATGCATTTTTGCCTCGGCCCACAAACATCGACGAGTGCTAATGACTCGTCGCCTAGAATGGCTAGTATTTCTTGTCCACCCACTGGGTCACCACGATTCGGCAAATTGATCAAGCTGAAACTCTCGTTGTGAACATCAAATGAAATGACAGAGTGTTGACAAACCGTCGTGTCATCTCTGGATAGCCCCTTTTAAAAATACCGGAAAACTAGTGCAAGAAGCACACACGTAGTCATCGTAATCATCATACTCATGGGCAAGTGCAGGAGCATGGGGAGCAATCACCCTCCAAGACCCAGTTTTGAGCGAGTAGACTGCGATACCATGTTTACCGATGCTCCCAACCTTGTAATCATCAGCATGGTGTTCGAAGCCTATACCCGATCGCCATATAGATTTCCTGTCGAGTAAAGGGAGCCTGACAAACTTTTGTATCGAGGGGTTCAAGAGAAGATTTGATACCTTCGATGAATATTGAGTAAGAAGAACAACTCCATGAAGATATTCGTTTATCACAAGATCACTACTCAACAAGAAATTCTGGAAACAAACATCATTCTCAACAGGCCTATCGCTGTGCTTTACTGTTAATCTCTTGCAATCCTCCTGCACGAGTAGACGGCGTTCGTCACGATTGTTATTGTATTGCCAAAGATGTATATAGACAAACTTGGGATCGTCGATCAAAGAATACGCATCGATATCTAACCAAGGTTCTCACTGGGTGTCTTGGCAGTATCATGTCCCATAATTCTTACGGCAGACAACATGAAAACGGAACCTTCTCCTGGTTGCGCGTAGGTGCAGATTTTTGTTTTGGCTCCTCTGGTTCGCCTTCGGTGGTGGTGGATTGCTATCTACGAGCAGGTTCTCCTTCCTAGACCCGTTCTGGTTCCGGCCTTGGTGCCAGTTACGCTGCTTTGTCCCCCTCATGGGAGAAAAATATAAACTGAAAAAAATTGCTATCTGCAAAATATGTGTGCCGTGTAACCATATACTGCGTTGCGTTCTGATATCACTATATAAGGTAAGAATTATGAAATTTATAGCAATTAAACAGAACCAAAATCCAGCCTTTTTGTATCTATTCCTCCTACCAAAATCCACATGTTGCATAGTTTGATTAAAAGATGGATAAATCAAAAATATCAATATTGAAAATCTATATCTGATCCTTTTTGAAGATCTAAACAACCATTTCTTAAACACTGAAATGAAACAAGGATACTGTTACGGTATAGAACGCCTAAATAATCAGCATCAACATCTAACGCATATCTTCAGTGATGACGAATTGTCACACAAAACGATCCAAGAAAGTTCGAAGATCGTCTATGGAGGGAGACATAGTAGGAATTAAGTGACCAGAATTATGCTGTATAATCATACGGCTGCCTTTCTCGAAATAAGATGCAAGATCCAAGCTAGCTTGAGCTGGTATCTGCCGATCTTTTCCGACCAAGTTCCCAAAAATATGAAGGGAAGGGATGTTGATGGATCCCTTAGACGACCCAGCTAGATTAATAGCAAACCCAGAGCACAGAATCGCGAATCTAAAATCTACAGCTGGGACATTGCAGGTGCCTTTTTTAGCACAGATCAATGCAGCCATGGCCGCTCCCTGTGAAAATCCCAAGATCCCATCAAAAGGGCCTTTCTCAGAGAAAACTGTATTCAGGTAAGTCAATGATTCGTTGAATCCCTCGGTTTGCTGCTGGAATTGTGCAGGATCAAACGGAACCTCGGATCTTTCCCAGTAACCTCCTTTTTGGCCGAGGCACTCCTTTGCGACCAACCATGCATACTTTTTAGTGCAATTTACACTTGGTGGAGGATCCTGCTGCTGTGAAGGCAGTTCATCGTCTACAGGTTCATGTAAACTGGACGCTTGATATATAAACGGCAACTCATGGGGTGCATTGATAAAAACAAGTTCAGCGATGCTTTTGAGCTTCTTGGCTAATGAGGCACTCCTTCCCTTGAAACCAGAGGCATTTTGACGAAAACCATGAAGACACAGTATTCTGAGTTTCCTTGAAGACCCAACACCTGCATTGCAGTTCACCACAAAAAATAAGAGGAGACAGCACAGGAGAGCAGAGGCTATCTGACTAGCAGGAAAGGAGAAAAAGGGCTGTATAAGCAACGGATACATCCTATAAATCTTCCAAATGTTAAGCTGCCAATGCTTAGCCTAGATAAATAAAGTGACGCAGATCTAACCAAGTCTGAGCGAGTTCCCAGTCGATTGATCCATTTGTGGGACAGCATCGAGAGAACAGTGTCCAAGATCGCAAGTTGTGCTTCTGTCTGAGTAACTCTTGGCACCAACCGAGGCTGACTCAGCCCCTTTTTCATGCCTTTGGCATAACTCACAGACATACTTCGCATTCTCCTTCTGCCATCACACGAGCAAAACCAAACACAGGATCAATGTGACACTAGTGCAAACATTTAACATCTTTGATAGTTTGATGAAGTAAATCATCGAAATATCTAATATAGGGAAACAGAGGGAAACAGATTATCTGTAATCTATTACATAGCAAATAAAAGGCATGATCTGCTAATTTAGCAGGAAACCGTCGATTAGACAGTAATTGGGTTTCAATTTAATCATGCTGAACAAGAGATGAGATTTGTCGATGAAAAACCAATCCCAAATGTATGCTTGAAAGAATTCTAAACATTATTGATTCAAAGGCTAAAATACAAGCTTACATATCTAAGCATGGATAGAGTCAGATAGTCAACATTGGTCCAGAAACATCCAGCTCAACAAGGTCAAAGTTGATTCAGGAACGTAGTCCATTTGTACATAAATGAAAAGTGAGTTCTATTATCGGGTAGGCAACACACGGCAACAAAGAATTGCAGAGGATTGCATTACCGCATACCTGGCAACTATTGCATATCAAAACTAGCATCCTACAGAATGCACACCGGCAGCGTGATGAATAATCATCAAACAGAGTTCCACATAACAGACATTTCCCAATAGTGCTACCACTTGAACTTCCAACTGCAATTCTAGAATAGCAAAGGACAAGTCGGACAAAACTTTCTCATGTAGAATCGACATAGCAAAAAAAGAAAAAAGAAAAAAAGGAAGGCTAAAGACTGAAGAGTGAAACGTTGTGAACTCAAGATTAAGACTATCAATAGAACCTTAAAAGCACCCAGCACCATCATCAATCCATATGAGTAAAAGGCCACAAACTAGGCCAAGTTATAATTGCAGACGTCACTGAGTTATAAAACCATTCTTTAGAAGCACATCCTGTAGACATGATTTTTACGATAATGAATATCTTCGGTAGAAATTAAGCTACTTGAAATAGCAATGTCATGAACATAGAAATGCTATTTTTCAGAAGATCCAACACTCGAGTTAAGAAAATTAATAGAAGAAATCAAACAAATATTAACAATTTTCATCACCGAATGATTCAAAGTCAGGAGAAGCTAAGTATTTCCACATCATATGAAAGGAGCCTTCGAGATGATATGGTGTGGGTATGGAACTAGGAGTGGTTACCTATGATCAAAAACAAAATTTTTCCCCTTGAAAAAGCCCCCGTCAGGAAACTGCTCCAAATAGCGTTGAATTCCACCATACAACTGCAGTGGAGCCCATACAAAAAAACCACATAGAATACAGCATAATAAGGCAAAAGGGAGTAAATAGCAATGACATATTTCTCCACCTAGAATAAGATAGAAAAGATAGCGTTGCTCCCCATGTCTCCACCTGACTGAAAATATACAGAATGAAACAGAGGCAGCTATGCCCCAGTTACGATAGTTTTATGAGTACAGGATACGTAAGAACAAAAATACACCTTGTACAGGTGGTGGACAGAAAGATATATAGATCTTGTCAAACGTAATTGAATCATTATATTACCTTCTACCTAAATATTTTCGGTATGCAACACAAACATAAGAACAAACCTCTGGCACTAAGAGATGGAAGAGGAAAACAGTCATAGGGTATTTCTAATTCTAAAGCCTTTACCAAGTATTTCAGACAGGATGTTGCTACCTTGTTATCTATGCACAAAAAACGAAGGGGAAAAAACATGATAGTTTTTTCGTGACTCGTGAGCCCAATATGTTCTCTTAAAACAATTCAATCAAAATTTTGGCATCAGCATACATATTCATTCTAGCAGTGACTTAAGGTCTAAAATGATATGCATTACCAAATCGCAGAAGATGCGTCATTCACATCTTACTACTTATGTACTAACCTGGAACACTTTTTCAAAGCCATCACCTTTCGATCTAATATAAGACGAAGCCACCTCACACCTTATTCCTCCCGTGCAATACCTACCAGAAAACAAGCAGAAATCACAAGTCATAAAAACGGTCTTGTAATTGCACAAAATTAAAGAAGAATCGCTTATCAAATAACAAGTATCTTGCCAAATCAAAATAGGTAGAACTAAAGAGGCATAGAATGACCATTGATAAGAAGTCGAGGAGACCAGCTTTGCATGCTTACTTTACGATCAGGACACCAGTACAACCACAATGGACAATATTGTCAGTGAGATGACAATAAACCACAGGAAAAGGGAAAAAGAAAATATAAGCCCTGTATCTGGCACAGGAAGGTATCAAACTGAAGCACCTCGCCATAGTGACACAAAGTCTACACATGATAGAAAGAACCACGTTATAAGATGCAGACCCTCCTTGGATGGCATGTAAATAAACAACTCTGGAGAGCAGTGTCTAGAGAAGCTATTCGAACGTTCTACCAATTTAAGAGACATTATTAGACTTGTTGACCAAAAGAACTTATTAATGGATCGCAATGTTCGTGATAATATTTTCAACAGGGATCAAAAAAAAACTTTGTAGGCCATTACATCCATCCTAAAACTGCTGGTATCTGAAAATTAGCCACTCAAGACTTGTCACATTTATGAAATAAGTTTGAGCAAGACATTTGTGATTGTAAATATAGAGTATAGACAAAACAGAAATTGGAAAGTAAATAGATAAGCGGATCAAAAAGGTAAGTGAACTAGTGAAGAATAATGGCAAACCAACAAACCACAGCACAATTACTTACATGAGAATAGAACTGCCTCGCAACTGTTCGACATGATCATCAATCCAAGTGGGCAGATCACTGTACTGCCTAATACCCGGATCCAGGGTCTCCACATCTGGTGTTTCAAACTTCCCGATTCTTGTCTCATATAGATTTCTTGCATCCAAGAGAACAATTTTTCCACTATCAATTGGGTCTTCCCTCAAAAGTTCTCCTATCAAGCGAGAAGAAAACTATAGCAAACTTGAGAAAGTACAAATGGAAGAAAAAAAAATATTAGAAACGACCCCAAAAAAATAAAAAAAAAATCTCCCATGTAAATAACTTCAGAACATTGTTTTCTGTAAGCTATAGGTATAAAACACATGCAGTATGTATCCATGATCACATAAAACAGGAAAGTCTAAATCGAGTAGGCATTTCGCTTTGTAACGAGTTACATCTGTTTTCCAGTGAGCTCATTACATTGACAATGAAGTCCTTGCACGGAAAAATGGGAAAACTCTACAATTCACTGGAAAACAGAATGCAATATAACAGAGTAGAGGAAAGAAGAAAACAAACCAGCGTTCTGGATAACTGAATGGAACTCGACAGCAGAAAGATGCCTCCCCACATTGGAAATGGTTGGTGCTTTGAACAAAGGATTGGAGCTGAGAGTAACCAACTCCTGTTACAAAGATACAAGTAAATCATCACATCAGAATCTAAGAAACAAAGCAAAGGTGAGCATACATGCACAAGTTGAATTTTAACATAGCACTTAAATGAGTGGCCTGAATATACATAAATTGGGTGCATTGACTTCATGTGAGGTAAATTCAAAGTACCTCTAGCAATACCACTCTTCAATGAAGGAAAATTTGGCAAATACCTAGAAATCCATTGCTAATCGTACATATACAGGACTATCTTCAGTCATCCATACAGTCTTCATCAGCTCTTACCAACCTTTAGGAAATAATGAAACAGGACTTCACATGAAATAAAGAACCCTTCATCGGAATATTTTCAAATAATATACTACCGAAAGATAGTTTCCAGTTTCTTCATTCGGTCAATTCATAAAAAGCTCTTACCCTAATCACCGGATTTTGTGACAACCTTGGGTACCGTGCATAGGAAACTACATTCCCAAGTGAGATTCACCAAGACTAGTCCATAAATCTATGTTACTACTAGCACACTAACGTTATGTGAAACAGACCTTGCCCCGAGGGCACTCAACCACAATCACTAGAAACAACAACAACAACAACAACAACAACAACAACAAAGAGATCAATACTATGCAAAACACATTAACAAATCCATTTCCATTTGTATCCGCAATACAAACCTTGACAATCCGAATGGACAACGAAGTGAACCCACACTCCTCAGCAACCTTCTCGCTCATCGGCTCCTCACACGCCGCAAGCTTGAAATCCGTCCCATCAAACAACCTATTCTCCTTCACAGCCGCAATATGCTTCTCCAACGACGACATTCTCCCCCCAACCTATTCTTCACAAACCAAAATCACTCACACAAAAAAACTAATACCGAATCAAAGTGGCATCGTAATCGAGAATAGACCGATCATACCGTGACGTTGACTCCTTGGGAAGAGATGCGGACGCGGCCGATGAGGCCCAGTGAGGAGCAATTGGACTCGTAGAAGCTGTAGAGATCGTCGAGGTCGGCGATCCGCGGCGTGAACTTATAGTATAAGAGGACACCATGCTTTTCTTGGACGGCGTCGTCATACTCGTCGCCGCCACCGTCGAATCGCCAGAGTGGTACGGTGTCGGACATGGCGGCCGGATTTTCGATCGATTGTGATCTCTAGGGTTAATTCAAAAATTCGGACTCGGGTTGTGCTGAAATGAGGCTGTAATATGTTCGTTGATTTTTTTAATTTTTTTCCCTTTTATTTATTTGAGACGTTCGACTGTGATGTGTGCGCATCATAAAACACCTTAGCATTTTTTTATTTTATTTTTTTATAAAAAAATCACCTTAGCATTAGTAAGGTGACAATCATATGATCGTATAGGTTTGTTCCTTTTAAATTATTGTCGTTATGACGAAAATGTTATTATTGCTACGTTTGATGGGAATTGTTTTTTTTTATTTTGTCTTTGATTTTTTATAATATTACTCCTTCTGTCCCAAAAAAGATGAAATATATTGATCCGGTACGCGTGTCAATCTAAAGATTAATACACGTATAACAACGATCAAGCGTAGTTTTTTTATAAATTTATCATGTAACATAAATGATTGTATAAATTATGTATTTCAACCTAATATATGTTGCGGGACGATCAGACGTCGTTTGATATAAAAATGAGATTTTTATTCATACGTATAGAATAATATCAAATACATATATGCGTCAATCTTTTTGAGACGGAAGCGGTAAAAATTTTCAATATTTTGGAACAAAAGGGAGAATCAATCCATCAACGTGTTCTCTACTTTTTTACGAAGATAAATAAGCGTATCTATAATATTACTTGGCATATAATGCGGTAACCTTTGAGACGTGTTCTCTACTTTTACGAGATAAATAAGCGTATCTATAATATTACTTAGCATATAATGTGGTAACCTTTGAGGCGAACTACAGGGTTGACCTGGCCACAATGTGCTTATGCGTACAAATACATTAGAATTATCAGCGAGCAGCATACTGGACCTGATCCAAACTCAGTTATCTTTAGAAGATGTAGAAAATCAAATAATCATCGAATAATATAGACTTTATGTTATAGATCTAACACAATCATCTATATATCCGTGGTAAAAGTTTCGAAAAAGATAAATAAGTATCGAACAATTTAACATCTTAAAAATTGCACTATTGGATCTATCTAATATTTAACATTTAAGACTTTATCCTATCCAAAATAACTTGAATAAAATTCAAAACTTGGCGCAATTTTGCCATCAAAGATGTAAACGACAAATCCGCTGAGAGGGTAAGTGATAACATATCTTCACCAAATAATGGTATATCTTTAGCGCTGATCCCATAAATTGAGAAGTGAGATGATCAAATTCCATCATATTTTCACCAATTCACAACCTTTCTTCTTCGTGATCGTCAGGACTAAGGAATCATGAGGGGAAGGATGTCAAGCCATCGGAGGCCGTTGCACCACCTGAATAGAAATAGAAGAAAACCTGGTAGCAGAATGGTGGTAACTAGCATGATGATCCAAAATAAGATCATGAAAATGCCGCAACCTGAATCGTCAGAAACGAGAAGAAGTTCTGATTTCGTGTTATTTATCGCCTGAATTATGGGACAACATATTGCCCAGAATGCCGGCGAAGTCTTTGATGAGGTTCCAGTCTGTATGCAGGAGGTGGTGTTCATTTATCAATGAACCCAGTTTCGTCTCCAAGCATCTCTCGCACTATAAGAACAACCATGAGGAAAGACATCTACTCGTGGTCGAATATCCTATGGTTGTTAATGGATGGAGATGGGCTATACGATTGAGCGACACATTGGTCAAAACACAGGTTCTTCCTCGGAACCTCGGGTTTTGCAATCTCAACGTATATCACTATCTTGATGGGATGGTGGTTCTTGCTGGAGAAATAGATAATTCAGCAACAATTGTTCTCCTCAACCCATCAATACAAAAGTTCTAACAGATTCCCTCGTTTGAGCCTATACTCGACTCTACAGGTCCTTGGCGATTCGCTCTAGGCTTTGGTCGTTTTACCGATGATTATAAGGTAGCGGCGTCAACAGGGCGCGGCATGGCTGTGTACTCGCTTCAAAAATCCTGTTGGAAAGGGATGAATGGTCCCCCGTCTTCACATGGCGTCGATTGTTGTACTTCTCATAGCTCTCCCCTTTTTCTAAGAGGGTCTATCCACTATCTTTCACTGAAATCAGGGATGAGGGTAGGGAGACACTTCCGGAGCACAAGATTATCTCATTCGATGTCCATACAGAGAAATATAAGGGTATGGAGCTAAGTCAGGTAGGGCCGCTACCACGCGATGGGCGGCAATCGCTGGTGGTTCTTGGTGACGACTCCTTAGGATACCTTTTCACTATTTTCGGCTTTTTTGTTGGATGTTTTACAAACGGGTTGCCTTGTGTTGGAAGTTCGTGGCAAAACAGGCTGCACCATATGGTTGATGGAGGACGACCGTGTAACTAATCCCTGGAAGAAAATATGTCACAACACAATGAAGCTTTCTCGAACAGATTTCATACATTTGCAAAAGAAATGGCCAGTTGTTACTTTGCAAAAGAATCAAAGCCTTAGAATCATATGATATCGCATCGAATGTCGTGAAAACACTTGGAGACACTGCTCCACCGAAGGACAACTACACTTCCACCTACATCGGGAGTTTAGTTCTTCTTTCTCAAGGAGCTAGTTGTGACGAAGTTTAATACTTTAGGTTTGTGCGAGGACATGGATTTGTTCGAATTTATTGTCGCCATTATAATTGTAAAATATTTGCTTACTACTAAAAATTTGTTATAGCCAATGTTGCTTATTATTACATTCCCTCCGTCCCATAATAAGTTTTTAGATCTCTCAAATACGAGATCAATCAAACTGAGATACAATATATCCACTATCTTCCTCTCACATATGACTGCTATCTCCTCTCATATATGCCTATTGACCGACACACCATAGCCTCGCCACATTTGACCACCATAAAAAACCCAAATCAACACTTAAAACACCACGGCCCTGTTTGGTATCAATTTTGTTTCACTGACTGATCAAATTAAATTGTTTGGTATCGTTTTTATTTTCTGTTTTTTATGGTTTCGATTCATTGACTGATGAAACAAAATATTTTAATATCATTTTATTTTTTTCTTAAATGAATAAAACGGAAACAGAAAATAAAAAATCAGAATTTCTCTATATGGACAAAATATAATATTTAAGATTTTCTTTATACAAAATCATTTCATCTCATATTATTGATTTCTTGTTTTCATTACTGATTTTGAGTTTATCTGTTTTGAACAATAACACGTCAATGAAATTTGTCCTGGATTAAGATTAGATAAGAATATACAATTATTACCTTGCCATAAGTGGTGACGTAGGGCTCGACGGTCACGGTCCACCCGGCCTCGTTACAGAGCGCCTTGAGGACCTCGTTCTGATGGCCATGACTGGGAATGGATTATGAGGAAGTACTCCACGATCATCTGTTGAAGAAACACAGTAACGATGTTTGGGCTGTTTTTTTCGGACAAACTACTCTATCTAGTCTCAATATAAACATAATCGTTTTATCATTGAAGAATCAAACATCATATTTTTTTTCAATAATTTCACAACCGTTGATGATAGTTTAATTTTGTAAGATAGTGGTATTTTTTTGTCGTGTTGTTAGGAGTAGAAAAGCGAATCTAGAATTACAAAACTAAAGATGTTGTATGTATATGGAGAAATGAAGAATAAATGATAATCAATGGATAAATAAATAAATTAATTAATTAAAAAAAAAGAGAGAGAGAGAGATTGATTCCTCCAACAAACCAAGGAGCAATTCAAATGTCCTTTGTCGTTGTATCTATTCACGTTAGAATCTTTCTATTTTATTTTATCATATTTTATTTGTTTCAAAATGAATGAAACATTATAATTTAAGATGTTTCGTTTTTAATGAGTTTTTTTTATCATATAATTAGAGTTCATGACTTAATATTTCATTATTGTTTCAAATGAGTTTGACGAATATGTATCTTGTCACATCCAAACTTAGATATATCTAATTAAGATCAATAATCAAGATTAAAATATATATAAAAAAGATATCTTGAGACGAGAGCCCAATTTTTAAAAGACTTATTATCATCAAAGTGGCACAAATCTCAATATGCATCCATCATAACGTTTTAATCTTCATCGTTGATTTTTATTAGATAACATATTTTTATTTTTTATTTTTATAATAAATAATGTTTGACCATCATAAAAAAATTAAATTATATATTATTATATTTATTTTAAAACGGATGAAGTATCTATTATTGTCACCGGAATATTTCAATGTTGAATGTCTTGAACCATCTACTAATCATATTTGGACAACACTCGGTGGAAAATTTTCAAAAAAGAAAGTTACCGTTAAGGGGAGGAGTCATCTTGTTCGATTATACATCTCCACCGCTCGTTCAATGTTGCCGCATTAGTGTTGAATTTTGATCATTTTATTTATTTATTATTGAAAAAAATGTGAAAAATGAGAAAAAAATAATAATTAGATGATATAATGTGATATAAAATAAGGATTAAATTATATTTTTGATGATATAATTTTTTCTAAATGGAAAAATATCACTCCCTTCGTCCCATATTAATTGTAACATATATGTATATTGTATTATTCTATATAAATGAATATAACTCTCGTTTTCATATCAAATCACGTCTGATCGTCCCGTAACATATATTATATTGAATTACATAATTTACACAACTATTAATGTTTCACGAAAAATTTACAAAAAACAATATTTAAATGTCATTATATATGCATCAAATTTTACATTAACATATATATATATATATATATAATATTATAATATTTGGAGATAGAGAGAATCCTGACATTTTAAAACAACCCAGTTAAATAAAACGTTTTAAAAAAAATTTGAGACGGATAGAGTTCCCTCGTCCTCTCTCTTCCTCTCACAAACCCTAGAATTCATTTTCTCCCCCGAATTGGATTTCTCCTCATCTCATCGAATTCAGTTCCCTCATCTCCATCTCGATCTCTCTTCCTCGAATTTTCGATTCCTACCTCAGATTCCGACTTCTCCGTTTACGATCGAACCCTTATCTGTCGAGATCGATGAACGTCATCGCGGCATAATCGAAGGAGTGCAACGATAAATCGATACGGCTCCAATTACACTCGATGGAGGCGCCGAAGACTCGAGCAAGTTGGAACACACGCGATTTGGTGTTGGTTGGGGGTGGGGTATTAGGGTTTGGTGTGTATTGCGATGATTGGCGCGGATTCGATGAATGGCGGCACTCCTCCAATGAATCGAATGCTCGGTTGTCAATGTTTAATCGAGTGTTGCAGGCTCATGTCGCCGATGATGTTGGAGTCGTAAAGTCTCACACTGCCGATCACTTGATTCCACTTCTCGATAAGTTTCCAATGCCGGTGGTCGGGTTTGATGTAAAGGCAAAATCTGATGCTGGTGTCTCTAGAAATGGGATATTAGTACTCTGTATAGGCACTTATAGCCTTGTTGTTCAGTTTGCTACCCAGTTTCCGTACTCCCTAATTGACACACTGAAGAAGATCTTTGATAAGGAGGAAACTTGTTTCTTAGGTGTTAACTTGGATTGCAAGCTCGGTGCATTACAATGTTCGTGGGTTCTTACTTCTGAAGGGATATACAAGACAGGGGTGGAGGTGGACGAACTGGCAGCAAGAGTTCTGAAGCGGATGTAGCCCGTAAAGCTGGTTTCCGCGATGATCCACCTCAAGGGACGGCTACTGGTGTTGCCGACTTGGGAGTGAAAATTTTGTCAGACGATGAAGTGAAGAGCGCTGTGTATGATGTTTACATGTGCTCCCTTTATAATTGATCATTCCATATCATTGGTCTGCTATCTCATAGCTTGATCAACCTCCAAGTCTACCTTTTTCGGTTTCTCTAGTCCTCTATTAATGCCATATCTCAATGCTGAATCTGGGCTGTTGAATCTCTCCACATTTTGAACTTTTGGTCCTGATTAGCTTTTTTATTGACGAGATTCTGATATCAAGATGGAAATACAATTCGATATGATGCTGCTTGTATTCGTTGGAGAGTAATTAAAATGTTTGCTGAGATTTAAACTAGCATGTTGGTGATAATGCATTCATCGATAGGTTAATCAGTACATTGACAATGGTTGTAAGCTTAGCAGAACTTATAATGACAGGTACTAAAAAGAAGCACAATTCTCGATAAGCAGCTTGTGTCCGATCCTGTAAGAAACGTAGGCATCGATGCAAGCATACTCGATCTGATCGTAGCTCAGCTCCCTGACCTCCCAGTTGCTCCTGCAAACGTGAAGCGGCTTCTCCATGTAAAGGCCAACCACATCCAATGCAATCGCCTTGAGCCCAGGTCGACGATACCACTTCATAGGCCACAGGGTCATGGCATGGTCTCTGATGTCCTTGCTGCGGACGCAGAACAGCCCATACTCTTGCCTCAGCTTGGCCACGTCATCTTGCACCTCGACTCCGACAAAGATGAAGTTTGGGTTCGAGCAGAACGACTTCAGGGTTTGAGGAAGGTAATCGACGTAGAAGAGCTGGACGATGAGGCACTTGGCGCCGATGCAAAGCTGGAGTGTCGCGGCCTTGTTGCTCGTCCATGGGTTGTAAGTAGGCTTCCACTCTAAGTCCAGACCCACAATGGTGTCCCTTGCGAGCCCATAAATTGATTGGATTTGTCGCACCCATTGGTCTATCACGGCTGCCTTATCTGTGACGGTTGTCTCTATGGACTCCCCAGAGTAGGTGACGGTGAACCTCTCTGTCGAAGAGTTGAAGGTTATCTGCATGTCTGGATCTCAAGTTTATATTTTACCCAGGTGGATTATATATACGAAGGTGCCTTAATTGTAGTTTAGTCTTCTTATGATGGAAGTTGAAGCAGTGCATTGCATATAGCAAACGTATCGGACTCCGAGATCAGTCAAAGTTGTCTTGGTCGATGAATTTCACTCGGGAATTTTTTTACCCAAGTATTCATATGATTGAGAATCAGTGCGTACGCTGTATGCGTCCAACTTGATCTTTGAGTTGTGATTTTGAGAAATTTCGCTGTATACTTCGTTGTTGATTCTGATGTGCTGGTTTCCTGTTATGATGCATCTGATTTCAACGAGTGATTAACTGAGCCAGTAGATTATGTTCTGATGACGACTATCAAGCTGGCTTGTACTTGAAGTTCTCATCATAAACCCATGATAGTACATGTTTAGTACCTACGCTACAAGGATGAAGTACATTTGAGTTCTCTACGAACATTCTGTGCACAATCTTATACAAAGCATACGCATCAATGCAAGCACGTTCCTATTCGCCCCGTTGCACATGGTTACACTCCTGGGGTTCTTTATATCAAGACCAGCGACACTCCATGCCAGATCCTGGAACCCTGACCTCAAAACCCTTGAGGACCATCGATGCTTTGCTTCGTCTCTCAGGTCCTTGGTCCTAAGACAATGTAGACCATACTCTCTAAGCTCGACGGCCTTGATTGAATCTTTAGCAACCTCAATCCCGACAAACAACAAATCCGGGCTTAAGAAGAATGTCTTTATGAAGTTGGGAACATTGTCCAGGTAAAAGAGCTGGACAATGAGGCACTTGGTGTCGATACACAGTTGTAACGTCGCGGCCTTGTTGCTCACTGCACAACCCGGACAACACGAGGAGTTGATGTCTTGGCCCACTAAGGTGACCAATGACGACTCGTACCTCGACTGGATAGCTTGGACCAATTGGTCAATCACGATCGCCCTGTCTGTGACTGTCGTCTCTATGGAATTTCCCGAAAAATGTGATTTTGAACTTGTTAGTCGAGGACTCCAAAGTTATGTTGGAAGAGCTCATATTTCCTTTACAGCTTAGCACGCATATGATGATATGTGGTGGTCGTATATATAGTGTTTGGATTGACAGAATAATTACGATCCTTGTATCGATTGTATTGTGATGAATCCCTGAAGTATTGGTGATTGGATATTTATTTTTACTGATCGTAATGTTGAATGGGAAAAGCCCAACCATGCAATTAGTGGGATACATGGTAGATGGATCTAACTTTACTGTCGTTTTGGGCCTGACTCATGGCGCTTTGTTTCCCCTGTTCGGCCCAATCCAGAGTGGAGTTAGATTGCTGGGCTTAAACTCCTACGCAACTGGACCAAAAGGACAGGCTCATTATGGACAAATAAAACCCCAACTAAATTGCTTATATGTACATATAAAACGTGGACAAATTTGTCATGTTAGTGTATCTTTCTTGCACATAACTATACAGGAGAAAAACCATGCATGTCAACTTCAAATTGATTATTGTGGTGAATGTGATCATGCTTGATGAGGAGAATGGGAAAATTACATATATTCATAGTCACGCACATCATTTTCATTTGTCAACTTCTTGTTGATGCATGAGTCTATGTGCTATTCTGATCTTGCACGTATCCTTGTGATTATTGATTGAGAAGTTTGATGAATCAATCAAGGTGAATTGAGAATGCTTCGTTACTTTATTGAAAAGACCAGACATCTCAAATTGTATCCATTTTGTACATCCGTTTGTAGTCATCACATGAGTTGATATTTCATGCCCTAAATATCACAATTCAGTCCCACCTACATCAATACCGTACCTTACGTCTCACTAGTATCATATCTCCGTCCACGCACATGCATATCGACAGTAGCGAGAGTTACAAGGGTGTTGTGGTCGGAGTGGTACCACAAGGATCCGTAAACAAGCCACATGAGGTATGATCATATACATACCCATGATGATGAGGTCCAGCTTCTAAGACCGATATTTCATGAGCATCGAGCTAGGTGAGTTGGAATATGAAATCCCACATGGTTGCATGTGACAGTGATGAGCTTTTTTCTCATCAGCAACACGGTAGTAGCATATATATACACGCGAATTTGTGTTTGATTTCAAATCAATCAACATGCATAAATTTATACGGAAAATATTTTTGAAAAGATTTCTGAAAAAAAATTCTGATTCATAGAATAATTATTACAGAATCTTTCCATGAATTTTTTTTAATATAAAATCAGCAATATGGTTTTAATCAGCCCCATAAACCCATATATCATACTACTTATATCTCTTACTCCCTTCGTCACAGATAAATTCGACACATTATTGAAAATGGATGTCACATGTAAATTACAACACTTTTTAAAATGACATGTTTTGATGGTTCAAATGTTTAAAATATAATTACTTTATATCATATTATCTTCTATATCATTATTATAATTTTTTTTCTATTCACATGATATAAAATAAAATATCTTAAAATCAACACTTTTATTAATAATAATATCAAATTAAATCATTATAATTTATTTGGGATCAAGCAAATATTTGGCTTGTTCAGTTAATAAGCGGGCAGGTACAAGTAGTATAGTACTGCCTGCCTCGCCCCAAATGGTTGCCCAGATATGCATATCAAGGTTCTTGTTTTTTTGGCCCTTTTGGATCTCTAAACCCTACAAACAAGCTTGAAATTAACCTCATCTTCCCCCCACCACGAACAAGCTTGTTTTTTTTGTTTTTTTTTTGGACTCGGTACGAAAACTTCTATATAAGTTGAATTCAAAAAGATCAAAAAACCGGAGTTACGGGTCGATTTGACACTATAAACACAACGAGTATGAGATTTTGCGTACGTTAGACCAAATTATGAAACTTATAAGGATGAATAACGCATGAAATTGGTGTAATGGTTGAAAAGGTTGCTCATTTTTAATTTTGATGGTATCTTTTTTGTTACACAGGAATCCGATGAAATGAAAAGACAGGAAGGTTAGAGTAAAATATTGTAAGAAATTGTCGCACGTGTTCTCTTGGCTTGTCAAAGAAAGGGTGACGCTGGAGCGTCCACGCCATTACAAGGACACTTGATGGGGTCATGTTTGGGCCCGTCCACACAAAGGGCTGGACCGTGTGTGTCTCCCCAGCACTCACCTTATCTGATCCTCTTGTACGGCCCAAAACATCGTTTTATTACCATCTATATTTCGTCCTTTGTGATTGAACAAAATAAAATTAAGCACCCTTAATGAAAATCTCATCCTAACTTCTATAAATTTTACATTCGGGGAGCAAACTTAGGAGGATTAATATATTGGAACAATTTAGACAACCCGTTTCACTAGAATATAATATATATTTTTTCTATAATTTATTATAAGTTTATCTAAACACAGTTGATTTCTGAGTATGATATCGATGGAACAACATATGATAAGAGATCACGAGGTTGAAATAGTCCTAATACTGAATCGATCGAATTCCAAAAGGTTTGAACTGAGAGACACCGTAAATTACAAAAGTAGGTGGTGGTTGATTTGGTCGAAACATTATTCGGCCAAAATGGCAAAAAATATTTGGGACCATTTGGCAAATATCATGGCATGTGAATTGATCTGCAAAGCAAAACTTTAGGCTTGTAGTGCTCACATGCAGAGAGGCTGATGCAGGTATAAGTCAGGCCCCACTTTTCCCAACTTCTCCATTTCCTAACCTTCCTATGTAAATGCTGAAACGTAACTCGGTCAAAACTTGGATTCATTTTTCATGTAACGCTGAAAATTAATTCTTGTCCATGACGAAAATACTTTGATACACAACTAAGCGTCTTCATAACACAAGCATTATTAATTCGATGATTACCCTAATCATTCCTTGTCTAAATGAACAAGAGATCATATACACCGCCCATGAGCAAGAGCGACTATAACTATTCGAAGAGAAAGTGACAAGAGAAAACAGAGAGCGATTGGTCACACAGATACATAAACGATAGAACTGAAAGAGATCTGCAGTGAGACTGAAGTGGAGCTGATATGGCAAACATATGAGACGGGAGAAGGTAAAATTAGGCCAAAGAAACATCATATTCGACCATTTATTATTACATCATAGTACAATATTTTTCCCGATACTTGCGTATCTTAACTGTTGCAGATGTGGTCCATTTGTCCTGTGCCAGATTCCATTTTTCGTTCCCGATTGGGTGGCAAAATTAATCACAGTATATACTCCTTTTTTTCCCCCCCTTTTTACAGTATATACTCCATATTTGTATTATTGATCTGTTAAGTTTGGTGGGAGTAGATGCTTATGGAACATCCATCAAAATGGATTGATGTATGGATAAACAATTCTTATGAGCCTCGGACGTGTATTAGTTTGACACTCCATTGGTAATTAGAAACCGTTTCATCTTCAAAGAGACAAGATTATCTGGGTTATCATTCCGACAAACGCAAAGAATAATCCTATAACACTCCGTTTCCATTTGACAAAATCATATTTCTTCACGTGGTTTCTTAGATATTGTGTGTTTTACATAAGTAGGTAATTAAAAACGTCACCAGGTATATGCTTCTACCTTATAAGGATATACTGTATATAGTACTAGCTAGGCCACGAGCAAGAAGGCATATATCCATGTACAACAACACTGGTGTACTTCTGTACCCTAAACAGAAAGCATATACGTGACTTTGAGTCTATTTCTCCGAAAACGAATGATATTCACTCTGTAAACAAGCATGATTCAACCTAAGGTGTGCTTTACAAAAATGTAAATTACCAATAGATTTTAGTTTTGAAACTTATTTATCAAAAAATCGTCATTCCTAACTTATTAATAATTATTTGTTATATTTTTTATTTCAATTGAAGTCTTTTATTTTTTATAAATAACTAATTGATAAATAAGATAATAAAATATGATTAATTTTTGAATATTTTAGATTGTGATTGTTAATAGGTAATTTTCTCTTTACAAAATTATGACACGTGAAAAAGTGCTGCACCAAAGACACTACTGGTCACTGTAACGGGCCATTAAGACACTACAGTTTGGGCCGAAAAGAGGCCCACTGCACCCAAACCATAAAGCTAAAAAAAGTTTTTTTTTTTAATGAAGGAATAGCATATAATGCAAAATAAATGACAAAAAAGATCCCGAAAAGATAAAATTTGGACGGTGGCATGTCACATGTGTTTTTCTCATTTGCCAAAAATAGAGCATATATCGATCAATATTCATAGCAAATTGCCACCACAAATCAAAGTAATTTGCAAATTGCCTCGGGGCTAAGTTGTGAAAATAACGTGATTAATTAGTTGGATGATGATAAACTGTCAACGTTGATTAGAAAGGATTATACAGTCAATATTATTTAACCGTTCATTTATGAGATGGACAATCAAAATTCAAAAAATTTTCGTTATTTTCGAGGTTTTTTTCCCGGAATACGGGGTTCTTTTTTTCAGAAGAACCAATCCATTCGGAAAAAAGAATCCCGGAAGGCCATTGTTTTTTTGGTACATCCAGGATTCTTTTTCCCGGATGATATTTTTTTTTGTATATCTGGGATTCTTTTTATCGAATAGGGATGAGTTTGATTTTAATCCAGCCGTTCATTTTTCAAAGGAACGGCTGACATTTGTTGACTGTGTAAGGTTACGCAGTCAACATATGTCATTTATGTCTCCCTAATTAGTTTATATTGTAATTAGTTAATTAAAATTATCTTTTGAAAGTGATGTATTTGCACCTAACTCTATATTATTTTTTTAGATCTCATATACTTTTGAGATTATTAAATAGATTTAATTAATTAACTATTAATTAGATCTAATCACATTGATTGTGTGAAAAAATTAGATATTAATTAATTATCCTGAGTTCTATAAATAGAGCTCATTCGTAAGGTGTTATGTACATATTTTCAAGAGAAGAAAATCTTTCTTTCTCCCTCTAATCTCTCTACAAAATATTTTATTAATTCCGATGTATCTTTCGAAAAAGTTAATCTGAACATGTTATAACAGTTTACGAGTATTTGTTTATTTTGTTTTTGGGTGTTTGGTTTTTTTTTTTTTTTTTTGTCGCATACATGACCATGTGAACAAACAGACTAGTTATATCTGACCACATTTCATGTCACGGTTATATTAAATATATCAAGGGTAAATAAGACGAGCATCTCTTTAGAGCTCTAATCATATAGTTGTTTAACTAGGGATTCCGAGTCTAATCCAAAGATCGAGATTGGTTATCCAGTCTAAGAACATGTCCAATGGCTCATGTTATTTTGTCATTGTCATAACAATAATTTGATGATGAATAATATAAGTTTGTTATAATTTGACAATGTTAGTTCAAAGATTATGATATAATTTAATATTGTCCCAAGATGAATGATGAGGGAAATATCACCTAATTTTTTTTTGAATTTGCGATTTTTTTTAATGTTTGGATTTACACCCAAAATGATAAGCATGCAAAAAATAGCAAAGCTATTTCTTGTGGCAAATATATGACACGTAATATAACAAAGATAAGATATAACAAGTCTTTAGCGAGTTCATTGGAAACAATTATTTTGAGAACAATGTTTGTATAATTTGACATTAATGAGTCATTTAGTTAGTTCATTGGATTTGATCTAAGACGTCAACTAGTCTAGATATTATGCAATAATTTACATGTCTATTCGAGCTATTCCATTTGAAACGGAACATTCAACAACTGATCGGAATCAAAGAATAGTACAAAACGGAGTAAACACAATATGAACACATCAAAGGAAGTTGAAATCTAATCATCTATAGATGATCACTATAGTCATGATGTAAATGGTCAGCGGACTAATTTAATTGTCCTGTTTATCCCGAGAAAATAAATGGACCACAAAAGGACACACGCGTACCTCAAACCAAAAATGAAAATAGAAAAGGGTCCAACATGCCCATGTAATGTTCCTCCTGCACAGTAAAATACATATCTGCGTCACGAAATTTAATAACGTGCATTGAATTCATTTTGTACTCCCAAATTAAAACCTTGACGTACTGTGGACAAAACAGCTTCACATGCCCTGCTTTTTTTTGCACTCAGCCTAATCTAAGTAATTAAAAGCTTTTCCGTTCCTTCAAAGTCCAAGTTCACATAACATGAATTCGTTCACGAGCGATACATATCAAACACAACATACTATCTTTCTATCGAAAGAACAATAACGATTAGGAATGAGCAAAAATATCTAAAAATCGAAATTAGCATATCGAATTCGATTTTTCGGTTCGGTTAAATTCGTTAATTCATTTTTCAGTAATTCGATTTTCGATTTTTATATGAAATTCGGTTTCAGTTTCAATTTAGGATTTCAAAAAAATTCTGTTTTTGTGACTTGTACTGAACGAATATAGGTAATTGGACTGCGTTTTTGAAAAAATTTGTTAAAAAAATTGATACCCATTTTTGAACTAAGAAATCTGTTTATGATGTTAGATTCGAAGAATGGAATTGTCGCAAGAGGATAAACCAACGCCGATCGGCGTGGAACTCGAGCTCTATGGAGATTTGATCACGATTGTTACTCTATTGTCGTTTGGAGGTCGATGACGCTTGTGGATGTTTTTGAGCAGTTAATGAACAAATGCCATCGAATAAATCCAATGTTGGTTGTTTTGAGATACTTTGCATCTCAGATTAAATGTCACGTAATTCTCACTGGCGATATTGATGTGACAAATATTTATAACTTATTTGTAACACATTAAGTGAAAAACTAACAGTGACATACCAACAAGGCCACCGCACAACCTCGACATATGAAATTTTCGAGGCAGTTCCATCCTCGTCGCTCTTTCTCTTTGGCGGCAAAGAGGTGTTAATTGATTTCCACTTGAATATGCCATCAACAAAGGATCTGTAGACAACCGCACCCCACGGTAATTCTCTCACACGCTTCAAATCATCCATATACCAGAACAGAAAATACGGAGTGTACAACGTTGTCTTAAAAAATAGATTACAATTACACAAATAAAATGAAGATGCTCACAAAATCAAAAGAGGACTCTTTATACTTCAACACTGTCAACTCGAACAACTTCACCTTAAGCTTTGGCCTTATAGTATTTTTCTCGACACCACCGAACAACCTAATGAACGTATCACTCTGAAGCCGACAGTTGGTGTCAACGTTCACTCCAAAAAAACGTAACCCAATGATCATAGAAATATGTTCCTTCATCATAGGAACGAAAATATTTTATACACCTATTCTCATTCCTAACGGTTCTACACACATTTTATCGAGAATCGATTTCAACCTAGAAGCACTTATTAAGAACTCCGGGATGTGAAGAAAATGAAAAAAAAGAGGTTTTGGTTAGCTCGGAAGAGCATTGATTTGAAATAACCCTATCCAAATCCTCCATTTGCTTGTTAAAATGTGAAATGGAGTATCGGTTTGTAAGAAAGCTGGTCTTCGATCGGATTTCGGCTTAGGGACTTTCTTTTCATGCTCTTTGTCGATGCACTGTTAAAATCATACCCAAAGAATACAACGCGTTACAAAACTGAATCAGAGCTTACTTAACATGCAAAAGAAAACGAATTTGTTAAAATAACATGGTGGTCGAATTCAATATACAACAAAAATATACCTAATGGAGTCTTTGCTTGGATTCTTCGCCGATGCATTCTTCGCGCGAGTTCGCACCTCCCTTTGCTTAACATTGTCATTGAATTCTAATGGCCCTTCACTTGGTCTCTTCGTACGAGCTATAGAATTGAAATCAAGTTTCGGATTTATAAGAAATTGAAGAAAGGATGATCGAATTGGGTTAATTGAGATGTGAAATTGGTTGAAATTGTGACAAATTGTATGAAGGGAGTGGTGAATTGGTTAAAATTGGTTTGATTTCAATGGAAAATGATATTTTTTAGAAACCCTGAAATGATTGAGCAGTGAGTGAGAATGAGAGGAAGGGTTAGTTTGTGGGTTGGGTTAGGTTGTGTAAATCATGATTGGGTTATAAAAAAGAGGACTAAAGTTGTTTTTTTAGATGAAATGGAGTTAAAACAAAAATCAAAATTCAAATAGGTACTAAGATGGATTTTGAAAAATTTTGGATGCATAAGTGTGAAATGAAAATTAATTAGAGACTTTTAATTAATTCATTCTTTTTTAATCTTTTGTAAATTCGGTAAAAAAACGAAATCGAACCAAAGTCAAACCAAATTTCGATTAACGAAATTAAAATAATCGATATAATTTGGTTCGGTTTTGATTTTCTATTTTGAAAAAACCAAGTTAAATTCGATTTTATGGAATTATCGCCCCTAATAACGACTCACTCTATTTTCTGGATTCGTTTTATATCATGTAAGTCGCTAAATGTCCGAAAGAATTTAGCATCACATACATTCCATGAATGGACCCTTTTTGCAACGGTTAGGAAGTATGATAGATGCTTTAGTTTCGCATTTAAGTTCGTGTACGGTGATTCAAGTCATGGATTCTGACAGACCACTACAGGTTAAATGCAATATCTGTTCCTAATGGTCAATTTACAGCTACGTAGAATGTTTTCCCAACAAAAACAGGGGAGTATTAATTCATCACCCAAAGAAAAGGATTTCATAAGAACATATCTTGGTTGTTTATATCGTGAACAGAATTAGTAGACCATGGGTTTAATTTTTGCAATCTGATCATTGTAAAACGTAAACTACATCGAGAAAGTGAATCCATGTTTGTGTCACACTGATTATGAGTTAGGAACAGACGATGTATTTGTTACATCTAACCCACAGGATGACAGGAAATCTATCACCTAGATATATACCACATACTGACTATGTATGCTTACATGCATCACAAGCATCACAAAAAATTAAGCTGCATAGCAATGCATTTTATCTTTGGTCACGTACGTAATCAGTAATCATACACAATTCTCTTCCCATTTCCGTTGTCCTGATTTCCAATCAGGAGGGATGAGAATTGTGATACAACAAAAAATCAAGGCCCATAAGATAGACCTCAACAAAAAAGTTATAATAGGTGATAATGTATACTAAAACGGAACATCGAAAACTTCGAACAAAACAAAACAAAACACATGATTGATTGAACCAAATTTAACGTCCAATAATAACCCCCTTAAAATACCAAAAATCAAATCCGAAAAAAGAAACCCCAATCGGCACCACCACCATACTCTCATCCGCCGTCAACTGCTTCCGATCCGATTCGCACCTTCGCCGCCGGCTCCGGCGAGGAGTTCGGCCAGCGCCGCCATGGCTCTCACCTGCATTTCCAACGCAGGGATATAATCAGTCGTCTCATCCAATAGATTCGGCAGCGGAAGTCTCCGGCAACCTGGAATCAGCCGCCCTAGATCCCGCACTCGTCTCTGCAGAACCGGTGACCGCTTCCTCCTCCTCAATCCACCACCTCTCTCCGACTTCTTCTGCCTCGATTCCGCTGGCGACGGCGTCGATTTCGCCTTCGCTCTCCTATGATTCATCCGGCTAAGCCTCATTCGGGTGGTGAGGATGGCGCGGCTCCACCTCGTCCTCCCCTTGGCCGACGCGGCCAGGACTCTGTCCGCGATTTCCCTCACGGCTCGCGTCCTGATGTAGGAGTTAGAAGCGGGATCCGATGACGTCGAGGAAGAAGCGAGGGCGGCGCGGGAACG
>JAOVYX010015471.1:0-27757 GCA_035668315.1 Drosera spatulata | reverse complement strand
ATCTCACCACTCATAAAATGTCAAGTTCTTCTTTTGATTGGACAAATATTTCGATAAAGAAGTATTTCTGCTTTGCAATGCTGTTCTAGTCGTGTTTCTTTTCTTCATGCTAGTGTAGTAGTATCTATGGTATAGATGTGTACTGAGTAAATTCCTTTGTAAAGCTGATGTCCTAGACAAGTCTGGGTTGCGAAGCAGACGGTCGTTGTATTCATCTGGATCAAATTCTCTAGATCTCAGGCTTCTCAGTCTACATCTCGCTAGATGTCGCTCTATCTACTGTGTTGGACTTGATATTCATGACTCCTTGCTCATCCTTCTAATCTTCATTTTAAGCATATCATTCATATAATATTTTGGAATTAAGCACAAAATGCCATTTCTGTTTCCTATACCTTTGGCATGCCATTTTTTATTTCTGCTTGTCTCCCAGACGATGCAAATTTCTTGAGCAGTTTTTGCTATCTACTGAACATGTCTTGCCGCAAGATACACCGCTGTCTGAAATTGTGCGTTGCAGAGAAAATGGCATTTTTACTAGCAAAAAACCTCGGTGCTTATCGTGTTGTTGGTCTCGCCAACTTAGACATATCCTTGCAGTTTGTTGCATATATGTAACAGCCATGTCCAAGCCGAAAACCGTTCTATAACCTTTTATGTTGAATTCAAACCTTTCTTACCCTTCTTACCCGGATCCTTCTAGTCCACGACCAAGGAAAGTTTTGGAGCCACGGGTTGCTCAGGTAAGACTTGATTGCTAAATTTCTGTTTTTAACCTCATTAGGCACATCAATAGCAGCATGTAACTTCCTGGAATTGCTTGCTGACATCTGTTTTGTGTGTTTTTCTTACTTTTCTTGGAACAGTGTGTCTGATGTTATGAAATTCAGAAGTTATTTTGATTCGATTAGTAAAACTTTAGAAACTGAGAGCTTTGATCACTGCAAAGAGTAGACTGTGATTTTCTATAGCAAAAACGGAGGAATCATGTTGGAAGCTTTTTTACTTGAAATCTTCATATTGAACATTTGAAAAATACGACTTATTTTCTTTTTGAAATTTTTAGATTTCATTTTAAAAAATTGTGGCTATAAGTCATCGTTGCTGCTTGTTACTCACTGTTGTTGCAGTCACAGTGACCCTATATGCTTATATGCAGTGGATCCATTGGCATGTAGCCTACCTTGCAGAAAGCTTGCATGGCTATGGCTTTTCCCCAATTACTATCTCATCCCCGCACAGCACTCCTGTACTTGGTTTGTCCCGCTTGTACCCTTTGAGTACATTTAGTCACTGGACCATCAAATATCCATAAATAGCGAGTTCCTCCTTTGGCTCCTTTCTTGCGTTACGAGCGATATTGACGACAGTCACTTAGAGTCGGTTTTGTAACTAACTTTCTCTATCCATGGTGCAGTAATATATGGGAAATGTTACATGACGATCTCAGAACCGACTGTAGGGAAGTCTTTGTTGAAGCTCACGGAGGACACTGAAGGATGATGCGCAGAATCGAAGTCGTATTCTGATGTATGGAAGGTGCCAGTTTCAGTTGTCGTTTTGGGCGGTGGAAACCCAACCAACGTGGAGTGAGTTTCTTCTACACTCGCCCTACCTTGATAACAACTTGTTAAGGTTTCATTTTCCCAATTTACGTGTGAGAGTCTTTGATACTAAATAAGTTAAAAGTTTAGTTTATCATTCTATGATATCGAGCATTTCCAGGTCTTTGGGTTGCTCGCATCAACAGAGCATGTGACACAGACTTGGAGGAGAATGCATCAATCAAAGTCTTGAAGTTTGTTTGCAGCAACTATTATAAATTCTTGCATTATAAAATGCTCACTTTTTTCTTCAACGCAATGAAGAATTTCAAAAAAAAAAAAAAAAAAAAAATTCGCTCCCTTCTATGCACGTTGTATGTGTCAGTGACTTCTTATATTCAGGAATTAACTTTACAACTTTCTGCATGTTTCATTCACATGCTGCAATAAATTGATCCATGCTAATATCATTCTAAAGTTCACCTTTTTTCTTCTTGTATTTCAAATTTTCAATGCCCATAACTTTGCGCTGATATAAATTTTTCTTGTGCATGATTGGCTTTTGTGCCGATTTGATCGTCACAATCTGATACTCGCAGCCGCTTCTTTTGGCGCACTGGGCAAACCTCGAAGGCCAGTGAAGTAATGTGTCAAGTTCAGAATGGTGAAACTATGCTTCAATGTAACGATAGACAGCTTAGCATGGAAGGTCTTGTGTTAACTGTGAGGTCCATGATACCATCAGGATGATTCTTGAATGTTCGAAGTTTCTGTGTAATATGAGTATGAAGTGATGATTGTCACAATATTGTCCAACCTAGTAGGCCGTACATTCAGCTATATGATCTACCATCTTACTTGAAAGTTACATGATTATTCTTATGTTAAATATATTCGTTTGGACACTAGACTCTCTCTTTTATTAGTTCATTTATGATAACTATTTATGAGACTTATATGATTGGTCAAAATAATATTAAATTTCATCAATTAGATCGAGAATATTCAAGTGGAGAGTGTCAAAGATAATATAACTAGTATTCATTTTCTCACGAATGTTCCTCATCAATTTATCACGATCCTTTAAACTATGATGTGTTTTAGCTATGAATTATCAATTTTGAATTCGTTAATAACGGGCTATGATTTGCTTCTTAACTTCTCCTTCAACATTGAGTCGTCCACCCTACTGAACTAGTCATTGATTGCTTTACAAGGGCTTGATCTCACTTTCCCAAGAACATAAAAAAGGTCTTCGGTTTAAAATTAAAGACAATATAACACTTTGACAAACTTATCAAATCATCCACATTTTATTAATAAAATTTCATTTAGTTTTTTTGTGTGTAAGAGTAACAATTATCCCACATTCTTGGTATATGCGAATAGCTTATGCATGATTAGATAATTGAATTTGAAAATAAAACGTTGAAATCAAAAATATTGATACAAAAGTTATTTTCCTTTTTTTTGGTTTACAAACATTACATTTTAATCTCAATCTAAAAAATCCAATGATTTAACCAATCAAACCTAACACTAAAAAATCGGGTTTCTTCTAACAACTACTCCCTCCATTTCAGAAAGGATATAACGGATTGACTTGACACATATGTTGATATAAAATTTAACACGCATATAACGATATTCAAACGTAGTTTTTTTTGTAAATTTATCGTGAAGCATCAATGATTGTGTAAATTACATATTCCAACATAATATATATTACAGAAATATCAGACGTGATTCAATATATAAATAAAATTTATATATATAATAATAATAATAATAATATAAAATATTTGTATTAAAACAAAAAAAACACAACACATCCCGTCATCCTCATGATCGCAGACGCAGCTCTAGGGTTTTACCTGGTTATGCTATTCACCATTCAACCACTCACTGGTCACGATTTCATCTCGCAAACACTAATGGGTTCTCATTTTTGGGTCTCAAGAATCCATCTCCGATGCAAAAACCAGTATTGGTCGAGCTTGATATAGTCATTCTCTAATGTGGGTCGGTGCTTTGGCTGATTCTTTTCCATCTAGGGTGTCCCTTGATTTGGGTTAGCAATGAGTAGTTATATGTGGAAATTGGCTGATTCTCTTATGTGGTTCCGCGCGTGGGGTTGAAATGGGATTTGGTAACTGATCGATGATCGGAAGGTGTTCGATGAAATGATTGACTGAGAATATTGTTTGTGTTGATACGCTTTTGGACGGTTAATGCGAGGCGAATTGGTTTGGAAGATGCCCGTGTTGGAATTTTACTGTGGTGGTGTTACGCTAACAGTTGTGTTGGTCCTAGGCTTGCTGGAACAGGTTTTGGGTATGTAGCTGCATCCCCATTTGGTCTCCACGGTTTTTCCGTTGCTGTTAATTGTTAAAAATGATAATATGGTTTTTCTTTGCACTGCTTAGAATGTGAAGAATGTTTTACCTATTATTAGTGATTCTGGTTTTCCTTCTACTGTCGGTGACGACCTTAGGAATAGGAAAAACGCAGTTTTACTAGACTGCGTTAGCTAGCACTCGTGTTTTCTTAAGTTCATGTTAGCTCTATGGTTTATTGTTACCACTTAGTGCAGGCTTTGGTTTTCCGTACTCAATGGAACTCTTGTTTTGGGTTGGTTCAGTGCTTTGATTTTTTGTGCTCCTTGGAATTCTTCACTTGGGTTTGTAGAAGACCATTGATTACTTTACATCCCTTGTAAGCTAAGTAAAACGTTTGAACCATAGCAGAAAGTTTATGATCTTTCGGAGAGAAAACTTGTTTTGGTATTAGACTATTAGATGCATTGGTTCTAGATTTAGACTTGAAGATGAACTTTCTAGCCTGCAAGGAGAACATGTACTAGTTATTGTGACCATCACCAGTACAAGGATGACCACCATTTTCGGATGTCGTACGCTTGCCTTTTCCTCTTAACATCCTGTTAGAAGTTAGTTGCTCGATATTAAATTTATACTTGGACACGAACCTTTAGTTGTGGAGTAGCTGCAAGAAGGGCATGTATTATTTATTATGAACATTGTATCGGGTATGATCGGAGACGATAGCATGTGTGATCATTCAATCCATGATATCCACTATATGAACGTTGTCTGCTTTGGTAGGATGGAATGATCAAAGAAGATGGAATGATGCTGCCAGCTAACAAATGATGTGGGAATGTGTGTTATTGTAGGAAAACTTTGGTAGGAGAAAGGTTAACAGGTTAAAGAGGAGGAAAAAAAAAGAAGGAATGTTTAGTGACATTGAGGGTAAAGCTTCCAATGCTCCCATGGTATAATACCACCATACTTAGAGAACTACAATTTCCTGCTTTGTTTATGTCGTAGTTTATATCAGCAATAAGATTTTGTTCTCTGGCTAAGGATCTGAGGTAGAGGAGACATTGGGACGCTGTGATAGCACAATATAAGGTGGTGCGACACTTCTTCAGAAAGTTGGGATGAACTTACAACTTCTGCTCATACATTGCCATCTTTTGGAGAAACATGTGTACGGTATTGTCGATTCGTTAGCATAGGCAGACGACAAGGAAGAAAATGCCTATCAAACTGCTCCACTTCTGCTGGTATTCTATGTAGCTATAGTTTGGATTACTTGGGATCTGTGAGCAATTCAACTATTCAAGGGAAGGAAACCAGGGACTAGATATACATCAACTACGGTCATACAAGGTTACAACTGGAGTACTTGTTTTCTTCGCTCTCTTGGAAGCATACAACATGGGCTTCCCAAGAAGATAGAAACAAGGAGTATAGAAGTCTTTTGAAACAAGTTGTTTATTCTCAAGTGACATGAGGATTATACTCTTGTCAAATCGTTTGCGGTGCAAGCTAAGCTAGCATCATGTAGAAGAGAACCAACATGCCTAGAGTCTATGTTCATTGCTCGAACAAGAAAGAAGTCTGATGCTGATATTCATAGGATTAGTGAACGGTAAAATGTTAGAAGTTCTTGGGCTTGAAGGATGATACACTCTCAACGACATATCATGGTAGCTTTTGCCTAGTGCAGACTGAAATTTCGATGCCACAATAAGTAGCATGCATCTGTCTACTTTACAGTCTGCGTGAATCTATCTTTTTCTCATTGGACTACCAGATTTGACTCATCCTGGGCATCGGTGGGGGCGGGGGCGATGTACTTGTTGTACTTGCTGTTTAGCAGCATTCTGGGACAATGGACCGATTTTTTTGCTTTAAATGAGCGATTCATTTGGCTTAGGAGAGACATTTTACTGTTTATGAGCTTACACTGCATACCCAAAATTTTACTGTTTATGAGCTTACACTGCATACCCAAATGGCCATATGCCTTTTCCACAAGTAGAAAAAATATAGGATTACTTTAGAAAATAAAATGAATCAGCATTAGTTGGTGTGCATTAAATGTCACACGGTATCCTTGAAAAACTGGGTATCTATCAGAAAAGGCTGGTTTTTGGATAATGCCTTGAGCCAACACTTATGATTGCTACAGTTCATGCTAACCCCACTTTGTATTTTGTTATGGTCCCCTTATGTTTACCTGGATCTCCTGCTTATCATCCTGTTTGAAAATCATCCACTATATATAAGCAGTCCTTCGCTTCAGTTTCCATGCATCTCCAAACCATTCTCCTTTCCTGTATCAGACCCTCTAAATTCAAAATCTTTAAAGTTTGTAGTATAATATTCTTTAATATGGGCATCAAGATTCCTGAGATCATTCCTAAAGCTAAAGGGATGATTCGTAAAAAATCTCACCGATTATCGAGAGGTCATCTGCCTTCGAGTCCTACTGCGACAATGGGAGATGTTCCTAAAGGTCATTTGGCAGTCTATGTTGGACTGGAGTATAAGAACCGGTTTGTGGTTCCAATAGTTTATTTGAAGCACCCTGTGTTCCAAGACTTGTTGAAGGGGGCCGAAGAAGAATACGGGTTCGATCCTCCAATGGGTGGACTCACTCTGCCCTGCAGCGAAGAAACTTTCCTAGATGTTACTTCTGACTTGGGCTTTAACTATATGTAATTTATCAGTTACTAGTAATTTTGCACTAATCTCTCCTCGAGCAAACTTCGAGGAGGTAATCTATATGTTGTATAGCGTAAGCTCTTTTAATCTTTATAATTAGAATTTTTTTACTCATTGATCTTTCTGTATCATGGAATGTCTTCCAGTGAATATAACTTTGACTTATACAATGTAAAATTTTTTCTATTTGAAGAATATGTCCTGTGCTTTTTCTGAGCTTTTGGAATTAGATATTTATGTTAGCGGCAGTGTTGACAGCTAGACCAGTTGCGCTGATAACACCGATGCTTGGCAGCTATTTTTTCATGGGAGCATACCATATCAATGATGCCACATTTGTGTTTCTGGTCCCTCAGCATGTGTTTTAACTGCCATAGTGAGTTGCTGTCAAGGATCCCTCACCATGTGTGCTTTTCCTCTGTGATTATTATTCACACGCATTCGTATTACTTAGTATCAAGGTCTGGATCTAGTGTTTGCCCGATTGGAAGCTGTGAAAACTGATATTATTAGTCATTCCAATAGTTGCTTACTGCTTCTTATAATATGAAAACCTGGCCTTCTCTTGCTCAATGTTCATGAAAAATGTATTCCTGGCAGCAGTGGGATATGCTGATATGTTGTCACTGCTGTTACCTCCACTTCTTTCAGGCACTTACACCCGGCAAAATGGATCATGGGAATGACGGAATCCGGTGATTTCAGCTTCTCTATGGTTTGAAGTAGTTACTGTTATGCTGAGCTCCAAATAAAAACGTGAATGGATGGAGATTCATTACTGGTATGCTTGTCTTACTGTATGAAATTCGGAATCTGGAAGATTTGTAGTAGTTTTATGCAGGGACAGATTTTAAGTCAGTAGCAATATATCATGACTAACATATAAAACAGCTTCTTCTCTATGGGGAGAGCATGTTAGAACCATTTTCCTGATCAAGTCAAGTAATGAAGTAGAGACTATGCTGCAAATAATATATCAGTTAACATTAAGTGCTTCGTCCTTTGGCTTAATGGACGAACTGACTCTCTTGGTGGATATTGAGCACAACCGGGTCATGGATGCTTGATGCATTATACTTAACCCCTGGTGAAGTCCAGAAATTATTCTGGTCTACTCCATCGCCTCTAGGTGCGACCTTGTGACAATTTTTAGAAATATCCCTTTCTATAAAGTATGTATTTGCATTTTCTTTTTTATTTTCCTGAAACAGGTGGTCCAAATTCACACCAACCTATTGGTCCTGGCTAATCTTGTTATAAATTTTTGTTAGGTATCTTAACGTTACTGGGTTGTGTACGGTCACATCTATGGTCCTATCCTTTTCTCTAAAGGGAAAGTTGCAACAAAAAGGTCCGTACACGGAAACCATGATCCATCACAATCTGTCAATTCATGACCAAGTGTTTGTGTCAAGATCAGTGTCATTGATCTGTACTTTGCAAATACATGGTTTTACCAATTGATAAACTTCAGCTTTTAATTATGTAGCGGGTCCATTTGGTTATTCTCCTTGGTAGAGCGTAGAACTTACTACGACAGTCAAACTTCACCTTTTAACACCCTTAGAAAATGGCATGGTCGATGACTTAGGAATCTTCATCTCCATTTTCTTTTGCGCTGAAAGTATCATAGAACATTTCTTGTTTTGATTATCAAGGTCACTGGATGAGGAGAGAAATGAAGTGGAAATCTTGCGGTCATTTAAAGTCGGATTTTTGTGTAGTGGTTGGTTTATTTAGGTTCTTTGGAACATTCTGAAAGTTGGAGATTTGAGATCAAGTCATTCTTGAACATAGTTTTCCCAATTGTTACTCTTGTGCGTCATTGCATTGTTGTAAAAAATGCTCAAAGCATTGTCGTTTTGAGCAGGTGCTTCGCATTGGCCTTTGCTATCGTAGGCACGTAATGTTCGATATAACTAAAGCATATGCTTAAGCGCTTGACAGAGGGTAGGGTGCTTTACACCCTTGGTGAGTACATGCCATGCACCATTTGCCATTGACCTCAATAGATTGGTGTCACTGCATGACCCTGATAATTTCCTCCTTTTTTTCTATAAAAATGCAAGTTAAGAATATCAAGTTGGTTATCAGTTTGGTTAGATTAATTACTCAATTTAATCCAGCTGTTAACATTTTGGGAGACGTGATCAATTTGAAGCTCTTTATTTAATTTCATGGTGGACCTAGTTAGTGGCAGTTCAGCTTTCAATTTGTTCTAATTAATTTGTTCTTTCTGTATGCGTGTTATCTATTCCTAGCTCTTTCTGTGAATGTCTTTCACTGCAGTCTTTAGATTAAAACAAAGGCATTTCATGTCCTTTGCCATTGCAGACTGTTCTGGGATGGATTGTCTTGTTGTGCTGCTTACCTAGAAAGTATATGACTTGCATCACATGCCAAAGTACCTGTAAACCGCTTTGCTAGTGTGCCATCGAGGTAAATTTGAATGTAACTTTGCCTTCATGACTCTTGTATTTCCACATGACATATTGTTCACCTTTCTATCACTGTTCAGGCTCACTAACAGGGAAAGCTTCATGAAGATTCTTAGATTATGTTGCCATATTCCTGACATACGTACTTGCGACTTTTATAGACTGTATCTATCATTTTTAGCTTGATCACCGTTTTCTGAAATAAAGGGAGAAGCTTTGGGAGTAGTTTTCTTGCTTTGCATACTTTATAAGCTTATCAATAATGGACTGATTCTACAGTGTTTTCCTTTGAATATTATCTGTTATGAAGCTTACATTTTCTCCTTCTGTTACCTCAGCTTGTATTAATTATAAATTCTCAAATTACTGCATTGCAAAATATAGGAGATGGTGCTGTTTGGTTTTTTTCTTGTTGGTAAAAATGAGATGAGTTTGAGGAGGTGAAAAAGGATCGATTTTGGTTTTAGAAGGTGTTCAGTGCTTGAAACTGCGATCATTGTTCCTTTGAAATTTAACCTAGCTTGGAACTGGGATCTTGTATCAATTTGCATGAATCAATGGTACTCAACATGTAAGATCTATACATGGCACGGCGTCTCTATACATTGTACTGTAACGAATAAGAGAATGGGAACAAAAAATTTCCTAGTACAAATTTTTTTCTAGTACATATTTCGCCAAGAGGAGTCTTGGATTAGCCACATTAGTATTCTGACAAAATCCGGGGTCAGGCAAGTCAGAAGTAGTCAGAAATAGCATCCAAGAAAGCTCTTTCACTACAAGGGAAAGTAAGGCAACCCATTGGATACTCATATCCAAATTCTTCTTCAGCTTTGCTCAACAAGTCTTGAATGAGAGGCTTCTCCAAATAGGCTATTGGAATCACAAACCGCTGTTTGTACTCCAATCCAACGTAAACCGCCAAATGTCCTTTAGGCACATCCGCGGTTGCGGCAACCGGGCTTGATGAGTTTTGACCTCTTGTGAAAATGAAACTCTTTTGCCTAATGATTCCCTTTGCCTGATGCATGAAATGAGGAAACTTGGCCGCCATTCTTGTTTGCCGAGGAATACTGAATACCTAGAACTTGCACACTATGTTTGACAGGGTTATGAGAAGATGACTTCAATAGCTTAGTGATGTTATTCTGTGAAGCACTACATGCTTATTTATAGTGGTTGATTGATTTACTAACTTTCCTTTTGCAGATAACGCGGCAGATGTGTAAATTATGGGTCCCATTCTACGAATTAGTGGGGCTAACATGCACCCTGGTGATCCCAAGGGCTACTTGGATAACCCTTGGCTAACTAGTGAGTCCTTTGATAATAGGTCATGATCTGGAGGAGATATTATGTCCTGCCTAATGTCTATGAGATGCTGCGTATCTGTATTATTTTTCATATCAAACAACCCAGCTTGCGCCTTTCTTGACTTGTCATGCTAGGTGTTGTAACTTCAATGAGCAAGGTATCTTCATTGCATGACCTTATCCTTTTCTAAACCAATGTTTCATTATAAGATAAGTATTCCCACCCCCTCCAGACTCATGATATATCACCATCTCGGTACTTGGTGTTTAAAGTGAGGTCTATCTTCTGCCAAATAATTCCTGAATCATCTTGGTAAGAAAAACCATTAGGCAATCTTCTCCTGGTATTAAACCAACTGTGTCGTGTATTTGAATTTATCGGAAAAAGTTTTTTATCCCCGAAGAAAAATTTCATGTCTTTTATAATCCTGGCTGTTGAGCTGATAACCTGATACTGAATTCGTTCTAGCTGTCGGTATTTGGACACAGTTACTTTACGATCCTATAGCTCCCTTTGTTCTTATAAGTTTGTTGTTTTCTTATGAGCAATTGTTTGGTGCAAATGGATTGAAGTGCGGTCGTAATGTAAAATAGAAGTGCATTTCATGTCCTCTTTGAGGTGCATTTTATGACAACTCTCAATATTTATTCAATCCTGGTTTTGTTCAATATTGCTTCTATCTAACAAAGCCACCATGCTCTTATCTTCTTCCTAGGCAGTGTTGTAGTCAGTGTCCTATATCCAGCGGAAAAAGTTAATGCTAAAAGTTTCCCCTGTCTAAATTATGAGGCAAAAGCCTTGAACCATCACAATCTTGTCATGTGCATGAGCAAGTGTTAGACTCAGTGTGATTATATGATTAATATAGTATAACTGAATCATGGTTTTCCCAATTTTATGTATTCACCTTACACTAGTACAGAGCCATGTTCCATCACAAATGTGTTATGTGCATGAACAAGTATTAGACTCAAGTGTGATTATATGGAAAATATAGTATTCATGTAACATGAATCATAGTGTTTTTGATTTTAAAGTCTTTACCTTATACTGGTACAGGGCCTTCCCATAGCTTAATCTCTTGCTTGCAGGGAGCTGAATTGAGTCCTGATATACTGTTCTGAAAACTTTTGAGTAGTGGGAGCAAGGGGCCAAGGGCCAGGATTTGCCTGAGAATACGAAATTTGTAAACTCTTCTAGTTGGGTTATTTGGCCAAAAAAGCTTGTGTTGTACTGGATTATTTTGTAGATTAAGTTTGATACGATCTACTCTTTCAGATGCATGTAATGAGAAATTTCAGCTTGTTTGCTTTGCATGCGTGCATTATTTTGAATTTTCTTAAATGTCTCAAAGAGTTAGAGATTAAAAAAAGGCAAAAAGCTGGATGTTTGATGTCGATTTTAGACCTTGTAACGTAGAATCAGTTTAGGATATTAATGATATCTTGGGTTCACTACCAGTAGTGTAGAGTAGATGTAGATGTAGGATCAGTTCTCATTTCCTGTAAATCCGTGGCTTTCAACTATATTCTTAAACAAGAATGATAAACGGCAGGAGTTCTCTATTCAATTGAATCACATAGATGGAAAATAACTGGTACAAAGTTGCGCTAAAGACTACTGGTGGTTGGCTACATTAGTTCTACTCGGAAGATTTGAAATCAGTAGCTGGTCAAGTCAGAAATAGCATCCAAGAAAGTATCTTTACTGCAAGGGAGAAGAAGGCCACCCATGGGATATATGAAGTCAAATTCCTCTTCAGCTTTCTTTAATAAGTCTTGAAAGAGTGGCTGCTCCAGGCATGCTATTGGAATCACAAACCGGTTCTTGGATTCAACTCCAACATAAACCGCCAAGTGACCTCTCGGCACATCTGCCATTGTGGCAGCATGGGTTGTTGGAGTTTGACCTCTTGAAAACCTGAAACTTGTTTGTCTCATGAATCCTTTTGCTTGATGCATAATCTGTGGAAACTTTACTGCCATTCTTATCTGCTGAGAATTTTTTTTCTAGGATTTTGGACTATGTTTCACAAGGTTGAAGACGATTGAATGCTTGAGTGATGATGTAAATGTGAAGCACTACATCCCTCTATATAGTGGTTGATCAAATTAGTTTTGTGTCCATTTGTATAGAACGCGGAAAGAATGGAAGTTATTGGTTCCTGTCCTATGCCATGGTGGGGCTGAATTGCAACCTTGTCTGCTACATGGATAACCCTTGATGAACTAGCAAGTCTTTTGATAGTTGCTCATGGTTTTGAGAAGATACTGTCTAGTCTACTCGATGTTGTGCATGTGCAGCCCTCATGTCATGAAGCTACCCCAGCTTCCGCTTGACTTGTCATATTATCAGGCATTATGCATTGTTACTTCAGGAGTAGGGTATAATCATCTCCATTATCTCATCTAACTCTTAGGGCATTGTTATATTGTGTACGCTGTAAGATGAAAGTATCATCAGCCAATCCGGACCCATCACCATCTTATGGCCTAGTTTTAAAAGTGAGCAAGAGCCAATGTCAATTAATTTCTATGTCCACTTGCCAAGAGAAATCTTAAGCCTATCTTCTTGTGGGTTGAGCAGTGGCTAAGAGATCGAGTTGGCTTGAATCAGCGAGCTTATGTCTTGGAAACTATGGGCACAACCTTTTTGATTTAATAAGTTTTCTTTTCTAGCATAGATCTTTAAATAGGGGATGTCACGTTAGTTTATACCAGCATTTCTGGAGGTACAATGACAAGTTCTTTTTTTTTTTTTTTTCTTTATTCCATTTATCTGAGATATACTATGTCTTTTTTCATGATGAATTTAAGCATAGATCTTTCTCTATTGGTGAAAAACAGGATCTTAGAATACAAAAAGTGGCCTTTCAACAGATGATGTATTTTAGTTGAAATCTGTTGATTGATGATATGCTATATGTCCAAGTTGGCTGCTGTTCGCTGAGGCAATGGCTGTCAGTTTTTGTTCGACTTTCTACGTTCCTTTGTTTGTTTGGAGATTTGTGAATTTTCCATACAGGTAACCTTCAACATTTACCATTTTTACATATTTTTATTATGAAGCCATTTTTACATATTAGTCATATACAATTCATTCTTTCAATATTCAAGTTACGATGTTGTCATCAACAATCGAATTTCAGCAAAAAGTAGTAGAATCCCAACTTAACAAAGTGATATGCCATGATGAATGGCATAACCTATTCATGATCCACTATGTATATGTTAACTAATGAAGATGTCTTGAATCATGATTGTGGGGAATTACGAGCCTTGCTGACTGAGCGAGTCCTGAGATGTAGGATGGTTTATTCAGCGTTATATTTAAACTTGATGTATTCCTTGGGTCAACCTTGGCAGCAGTAGACGACACTGTTTTTACGAGCGCTGAGAAATCTGCATGGACTTTGACACAACACCAGCCATGTAAGATCTCATCCCTTTACCTATTTGTTACTGAAAATGTACTGTAGTTGGTGGATATTAAAAATTGATATCTACTTGTTCTTTTAGTTATTAGAGAGTGGTAAGGCAAATATTTTGGCCTTGATTTGTACAAGTGAATGCTGATTAGTCATTCTTATGGGGTCTGCTTGACTGGCATCACATGTCATCTTCATTTCTTTTATTTGAAAGCATCCTGTCTTCCTTTTCACTTGAGTGAAAGCATATCTAGTAATATTAGCTGATGGAAGAATCATGCTGAGGTATCGTCCAATTCCAGTGAACCAGTGTACATGTATGCATGATCGCTTCAAGGAGAAAGGCACATATCCTTATCCTTTCAATTATATTATTGTTGTTAAACATGCAAGGCATCTCTAGGTTGGATCGGCTACATGAATAAAAGAATAGCATTCTCCTCTATTGGCTGATGCTTTTGTGAGCTCATGGTCGGTTAAGTCAGAGCTTTTTTTTCCCGTCGTCCAGGATTCAGTCTTCCTTTTTTCCTCTGGAGTTGTTGCTCTTCAGTAGCTAGCATGTCCTTGCAGGTGCGTTATGAAACCCTAATGTAACATACCTATATCAGAATGCATCAATATGGCTTGGACTTAATTTCCTGCTTCATGCCACTGTAAGCTCATGATGGATCAGCCTCTATCATCACTCCTGAGTTCTCTTTAACATGTTCTTTTTGGAATTCTCAACTTTGCAAAGCTTGAGGCTAAGAAAGGTTAGAAGTAGACGGTAACTATTAACGACGTTCATGAACTTGATCAAGTTCCCAAAGGTGTCCTTTCACAAATCATATGCACCTTAGAGATGTTAAGTAGCTTGGAAGTGGGTTCTCCGCAAATCAATGGAAGTCAAGCATTCTAGAATAATATTGAAAGTTGCAGAAGCTCCATAATCGTATAGATGGAGTGGAAATTCCTTGGACATGTACAAAATTTACAAGAGAAGTCTATTGGATTAGCTACATTAGTTTTCTGCAGAAGTCTGGAAATCAGTATCCAGTCATATTTGTAATAGCATTTAAGAAAGTATCTTCTTTGCAAGGAAGAATAAGGCCTCCAGTGGGATATTTGAATTGGAATTCTTCTTCAGCTTTCTTCAACAAGACTTGGAAGGAAGGGTGCTCCAAGTAGGCTATTGGCACCACAAACCGCTTCTTGTATCCCGCTCCAACATATACTGTCAAGTGACCTCTGGGCACATCTGCTCTTGAAAGAATGAGTACTTTCTTTCTGATGATTCCTTTTGCCTGGTGCATGATCTGAGGAAAGTTTACCATCTTTCCTGTGTGCTGAGAAATATTGAGTATATCGGATTTTTGGACTATGTTTTGCAGGGTTTGAGAAGGTGATTGAATGTGGTTGGCGATGCTGAGTTTTGCAGCGTGAAATGACTATATATAGGGCAGTATATAATTGTTATGTGGCTGCTTGCAGATAACGCGGGGCGAGAGGGAATTATCGGGTCCCATCTTACGACATGATGATGCCGAAAATACATTTTGGGAGAACAATGGGTGCTCCATCGAAAACCCTTGGTGACCTTGTGAGTCCTGACATAATTGCCTGTGGTTTTGATATAAGATACAGTCTGCCTTGTGCATGTGTTTTCGTTGTGATGTGATATCTCCCAGCTTTCGTCTTCCTTGAGTTGTCATGTTTTCAGTTGTTAGGCATTGGAGCATCACTGGGCGGTGTAGGGTGTACTGTCGTTTCCATGATCTTATTCTTATCCTTTTCCATAGGCAACGTCTCATGAGGCCTCAAAAGATGAACAATTCAAAGTATCCCCAGCCGCTCCCCATAGCTCCATGATCTATCAACATCTTTGGGCCAAGTGTTTAAAGTGTTTAAAGACCAGTTTATGCCAATTTACTTTAAATCATAGTAGTATCATAGACAGGAGCTTATTGCAGTGAGCTGTGACAGGTAGATGGACTGGCTTACGCAAAACCTTTTTATTTCTGAAAGTTCCTTGTATGTCTTCATACATATGCAAAGGGAAAATATTATTACCAAGTTGATTTCAGTTGTTAGGTTTTCTGGTGGCATGGTGACTTTCAATTGGTTTCATTTTGTTTGGACCTGAATTTACACTATTCGATTTTTCAGTCTGTTCTTTATTCATGCCGAATGCCTTTTGCTTCTTGCTGCAAATATGTTTTCATGCAAATAATGTGATTTATGGAAGATTTACTTGTAGAATTCTCTGTCCATTGATAATTGTTGTAAGCTGTAGCCTTTGGTGGAGAAGAAATGACATTTTTTGTCAGGGCTCGTATAGCTAGGCAGACTCCGATCAGTACATTTAGATAAAAGTGTTTGCTACATCTCTTGCCAAAGTAGATGTACTGATGCACTAGAGAAAGAAGATTTTGATGTATCTGTTATCACACTAGTTATGCCATCTAAGGCTATACCGCCTTATGCCTGTTATCTGTTGCCATAAGCATGGTTTTGTTTACCATTATTCCCCAAAATAACTGGAAAAAAAAAAAAAAAAAAAAAAAAAAAGAGGAAACAGCTGCATGTAACTCCCCCCCCCCCCCCACAATTATAACAAGATAGTCTAGATGTATCGCTCGTCTAGTAATATTAAGTTACTTTATTATTTCGTTGTGGTCTAATAAGATTTTAGTTACTTTTCTGGATTTAAACTTGATCTTTCTCTATTGGTGATCCAGCAGGCTTCCCTCCAGTACTAGAAGCAACTATTAAATCGTAGTTATGGATGGTTTGACACATACCCAGGTTTGCAGCTGCCTGGTATGTGACAGGTATTGTTCTTTTGCAATAATGTATTTTGGCTTTTCCCATCAGTACATTAACGCCACGGGGATGAAGTTTGCGATACACTCAAGTCTCTCAACATCTAAGGTACAATGCTTTCTTTCAAGTCAACGAATCTATTTCCTTATGAAATTCAGATACAAATAGTATTATTAGACTGTCTATTAGAAGTTTGAGTTTTTCATAGAGCATATTCCTCATCATGATATTAGATTTAGTTTAACTAAACGTGATGTGGTGTGTTCCCATACTTGGTATATGGTGGGTCTATGCATTGGTCCCCTCTCTAACAAAATAGGATATTTGCATAAGAGAGCATGTTAAGATACAAACAATACTATTAGAACATCCACCATAAGTTTAAGCTTTTGATAGAGATGGTTCCTCAATGGAACTTAATTGTCGATATGTAGCCCACTTAGAATTTTATGATGTTAAACACCGTGGTGACTTTGCATATGCTATTCTTCATCCAATAGAGATGTCACATAAATGAAGATGTCTTGACTGCAGGGAATTGTGAGACCGCCCAGCGGAGGCCTGAACCCAAACTCTTCTTCAGCTTGACTGAGCATGTCTTGGAATGATGGATGGTTTATGTGCGAGAGGGGGATCACGAATCTTTCCTTCTCTTTCTTGCCAACATATACTGCAATGTAGCCCTTGGGGGTAATCTTCACAGTTTCCTGTTTCCTGAATGCAGAGAAAATCTGCTTCAGTTTCGACGCTCCACCAGCCATGTAAGTTCTCGTGACTTGAACCTTTTGGTTATTATTATTATGATATGTTCCTTTGTGCGGGAGACCTGTGCTTTTACGTTGCTTATATATATTTGTGTGTACCGCTGAAGGGCGAAAGATTTAGTCCTCAGTGCATTGCCAAAAGTGATTATTGATTAGTCGTGTTTATGGGGTCTGCTTAAGGACCTTGGCTTGCTGGCATCACATGCTCTTTTCTTCGAAAGCATCCTGTCTTCCTTCTTCGGGGGAGAGAGAAATCTAATCCTGAAACAGAAACGGAGAGAATTATGACGAAAGGGATATAAATCCAATTCCAATCAGCTAGAAAAAACACGGAAGAATGATTGGATTAAGGAGACGGGTCGGAGCTTTAATTGTGTTCTTGTTTGGTAAAAACAGCTACAAGACATGGCATGATCAATTAGCAACTACCACAAAATGAAACTAAGGGCCGTCTCCACCAAGATTCGCTTGTATGATGTCGAAGTCGTGACTTTCTTCTATTCACTGTCATGGCTGTGTGAAATCTTATTATGTGAACTCAGGCTTATACGTCACTTTGTTCAAGCACTTCATGGATTTCCCTCTTTCAAGATGTCTTCCACATCTTCCGCTGCTTCTCATCTCCTTCAATATACACATGAATCCAATCTTTATGATATTTGCTCATGTGTGACAAGCTGACCTATCCATGGACGTTGAGAGGCCGCAGCAGGATGACACACATGCTTCTACTGCTCTAGATGTGCAGCTGGCTCTTTATAGAAATGCCTTCTCAGAATAATAGTTCATTTTTTGGATGAACATGAAGACTGATGTGCCATAAGCAACATCAGCATGATCAGGGTTACTGGTTAGTCAGTTTCCATTATGTTAATGAAATGGTTCTTTGTAGTCACAAACAGGGAGAATGAGTCAGATCGTTGATTTGTTGATCAGACACTTATGTTAGCAATGGCGTGATCTTGATTTTGAATCTCAACAAAAACCGTCTCTTGTTCTACAGGGGAAAGCTGGTGGAAGATGTTTCCTCTCTTTACATGGGAAGGGAAGGCTTTGCAACTGATCCATTTTCATTTGCAATGTCCACGATTAAAGGTTACGTGTCGGTGAATCTCCAATGCCAAGTTGTCGAATCCATTTTTTGTGGTTCCTGTCACAGAACGATAATCTTGAGCCTGTAGTCTTAAGTCAGTCCATGCTGAGTGTGTTCCAGTCTCGATAGAAGTACCCTTGACATCGCTTTATTTCGTGTGCAGTATCCATAATCAAAGGGGGCCGAGCAGGTCCGGATGAGTACGCGCTTTACAAGTATGGTCAAATCGAGCTTGTAAGATATTTATCTTTTTCGGATAGATGATGTTTCGAGGCAAGCATGCACCTAACAAGGCTTGTACTGCAAACTTCCTTTTAAAGGCACATGCATTTGCCTTATGTGTTGTGTCTTTCTGTCTAGGTGTGTTTTGTGTAAGTTGATGCATTATGAGGATTCATGTACGTAAAGGACGGTGTCATGGTGGGGCCGAACTTGTAACTTGTAAATTTTGGTTTGAGTATTTCGGACCCACATGACTTAGCCATGCATGTGGGTGATGTGCATCAGCGATCGATGTTGCTAGTCATATTTGAACAAAGCAGCTATGTACGTTGCGCATACTGGACCTTCATGCTTGCTTCGAGAATAAGTCGGGAGTTGGTTATCCTCATTTCACCCTACAAACTTTTTTTTTTTACTTTTTTTGATGGTTGAACCTAAAAGCTTTTTTCACCATCTATTCACATTGCACTCTTCTTTTATTATCTCTACAAATCCCACTTATTGAACATCATTGTTAAGATTAAAGAAAAGATAAAGATAACAATCCAGATCATTGTTATAATATAAAGAGATGGTAAAACTTGAGTGAAAATGTGTAAATGATATTTGTTTGAACTATGATCAACACGATATTTACTTACATCGAAGATATACAATATCATGATCTAGAGCTTTTACATAGATATGATATTTTGATCAAATTTTTGTTGTATTTTGCTTCAACCTAGATTTCATTTCATTATTTCCATACTGTTGATGGTTACTATTCTCATCTGTTTGTTGGCGACGGGATAACATAGGTAAACTTCGGTTTGTCACAAATTAGTTGACAGGATTTCACCGACATTTGCCCTAATGCAAACGAAACCAAAATGTCGATGGAGATCGGCTCGAGCGAGGGAGATTATCGCCGCAACTCGTCCGCCATTGGCGATAATAAGGTAGCCTTTCGCCTCTTTTCGATTTCCTTTTCTTTTAATTGCAAGCTTGGTGTTGCAAATTGATTGTAGAAATGAGTTGAATGCAAACATGGAATGTGTGAACTTCGATCTTGTGTGATTTTAGGGGAAAATGCAGTTGATTTTGCTGTCATTGATTCTCGATGTACTCGGCGGCTGTGATTTTCCTTCTCTGAGATGAATGTTTTAGTCTTGGACTGAATTAGAGTGAGTGGCTACCAATTTAGGAAATGATTTGGAACAAAAATTGAGGGTTGAGTGTCGATTTCGGTTGATTATCCGTTATGAAATTACTTTCGATTTCTGGAAGTTGAGTTTCTGCCGTGGATCAGTGGCTTCTGTGATGAATGTTTTAATCTTAAACTGAATTATCGATGGAAACAACTCCCTAGGATGTATAGATGCTCCTGTTCAAGACCATGGGTTGAACAGGGGCATTGGGCATGGGATAGTGGAGTTGTTTTGTTGAAGTGGCAAGGAGCCAAAGCCAACATTAGTCGTAAGTGAGGTAGGTTACTTGGATGTGACTACATCATTCTTCAAAACTTAAACCGGTAGAATTTTCCTTTTTTTTTCCCTTAGGATCTATGAAGTTTTTGTTACCATGTCAAGATGTTGTATATTCACAGGGTATTCTATGCAGTCAGCCCCATTGCTTTTTTATCTTTTCCAAGCCTCTGTCACTATCGATGCGCAATATCCAGCCTAGAAGACAATGCTTACAGTTTTCCTGATCCACTCTGAAAAGGCAAAAACCATGATACATCACATTCTTGTCTATTTTGCATGAGCAAGTGTTAGACTCTGTTTGAATCTTCTCCATCATTATCATGATGCACGTAAAGGACGGGGCAGGTGGGAGACCACATTAGTCCATTATCTCCATTATCCACATTGGAGACTGGAGAGCGTCCATCATGGTAAATCTCAACATGTCCATGACCCTTTTATTTACTTACTGTAAATTTTCTTCAATTCTTTGGTCTTCCTCTACTCTTTTTTTTCCCTCTTGGCTTAAACTCATTTGTTTATCCTCACCAGCTTCACAATGGCCTTTGTAGGGTGGGATGCTTCGAGCTCATCTCGAACAATCTTCTCTCGCCTTCTCTCATCTTCTCTTCAATCAGGGCAACTATAATTTGCCAATAACTGTACTACTCTCCTGTCAAAGTTACTGCCCACATCCACCTTCACTTTGTCATCTCTATCGCCCATATTCTTCTGATATAACTCTTCTTCATGTCAAATCCTACGGTATGGAGTATGGAGGTCTTATTTAACTTTGCATTTGGGTTGACAGCTATCATTTTATCAGGTAAAACTTCTGATTCACTTAAAATAAATAAATAAATAAATCAGTTTACATGGATCCTTTGTGGGATATCCTCATAAACCATACCCTGACTCTTGTTTTTGGGCTGTAGACATATAACTTTTGCTGCCGGGAATTTCCTCACCATTGATAACTCATCCACGTATTTGATATAACAAAATGCACACTTCATGCACTCATCTTCTTTTATTGTTTTCTTTATGGCATTGCATCAGTTTGGCTCATCTATCATACTTCAATAGGTTCCTTATCTCATCCATTAAGACAATGCCATGAGAAAAAAATGTGCGCAATGAGATTCTTTGGTTGTTCTTGTGATCTCTTCTGAAATTAACATTCAATTAAAAAGGGTTCAGGAATCAGGACACATCCTGGTGCACTTCAGTTCTGAAAATTTTATACAGTCCTCTAGCTGAACATTTCCTCCACATACATAACCCTTAGGATGTTATGTACTTTTTGCTGGCTTTGTTTTCCAAGCCTATCCTACTGCTTCCCTTGGAGTTGGTTCATTTACTGTGCCTATCTATTAGGTTCACATTTTATACTAGTCTAGAGCTATTGAAATCAACATTTTCCTATTGTCCTCTTCTTGTTCTGCATAGTATGATACATTTTTCTGTGGAGGCATGAGAGCATGATAGTGAAGTAGCTTTGCTGGAGCTTGTGCGATAGTACTTCAGCTTGTTCGACTTCTCGTCGAACTATTCCACTACTTGAACCGTCTGTGGAACCAAACCATCAAAGTCTGGCATGCATGCTATTTGACATGGTTTAGGTGATAAGTCCAGAGATGTGGCAGTTAATCTAATCTTATTGCTCACTGCAATGCTTTGCTATTGTTATCCAGTGCATGCACTAAGGGATGAATATTGTTACAGATATCATAACTAAAATCTAATATACAAGATCCGCTTCATACATTTTTTGCAGAAACACACAATGCTCGTCATTATTGTATCCATATACATGGTAATTTAGTATCTCAAACATGGAAATTATTTCAAGATTTTAGTGTTCAAATGAACAAAATCATCTCTTTGGCATGTTTGGGCATCCGATTAGGCACCTAAGGCATAATGAAGTCTCGTGAACTGAATTCTAACTCAATTTCTAGTCAAGTCCGAAGTAGCATCAAAGAAAGTTTCCTCGCTGCAAGGGAGAGTTAGACCACCCATAGGATATTTGAATTCATATTCTTCTTCAGCTTTCTTCAACAAGTCCTGAAAGGAAGGGTGCTCCAAGTAGGCTATTGGAACTATAACCCGGGTCTTGTGCTCCATTCCAACATAAACCGCCAAGTTACCTTTAGGCACATCTTCTTTTGTGATAGCATTGGTCGATGAAGTGCGACCTCTTGAGAACAATGAACTTTTTCCCCTTATGATTCCCTTTGCTTGATGCATGATCTTAGACAACTTTCCCGACATTCAATATGCTGAGAAATCAGAAGTTGATTATCTAGGACTTTTGGCCTATATAGGAGCTTTTGTATTTGCTGATTTAATGGTTTGACGATGTTCTGATTCTGAAGCATGATATGCCTATAAATACTGGTTGATCGTATTATTTTGCATAATTTGCAGATAATGTGGAATGGCTGAAAGTTATTGGTCCCTGTCCTTGACATGTTGGGGCTGATGTGCACCCTTGGTGGTATGAGGGCTGCTCCATGGTTTGAAGTTAGTGAATTAGTAAGTCTTTTGAGAATTTTCCTTGGTTTTGAGGAGATACCGTGTAACTGTTCGCGGGTCTGTACTTTTCTGGATATCAAGCTACACCATCATTTGCATTTCTTAATTTGTCATATTAGTAGTTGTTGGGTATTGAAAATTCAGTGGCCAATGTACTATTATCTCCACGATCTTATCCTTTTTTTTTTTTGACCTTTTGTCTTATTTTTAAAGCACTATAAATGAGAAAAATATCCCCTCTATCTGGGGCCATGATATTTTTACGTTACCATCTTATCACAAAGTGTATTTACCATCTGGAATAATTTATAAGGAGAGATAATCTATCAGCTATTACTAATGAGTAGCCAACCAAGTTAGATGTAGCAGCTGTTGAAGTTTGTTTGCTGCAAGAGAGATTAAGTTCCCCTATTTCGATGGCTCTACCCAAATTTTTCCTTCTTTAAGAAGTCTTGGAATGAAGATCTCTGCTAGTAGGGAATAGTTACCATAAATATGTGATGCTGTATTTGTATGCCAATATAACGTAAAGTGTCAAGTGACCTCTAGGCACATCTACCATTTTCACTCTAGGACCTACTGTGATTTCATGGGATATTTCGGTCAATTTTCTAAGGAACAATGGCAATGCATTCTGGTTGACTCGAAATTCTTCTAAATACACTCAGTCATTACATGGCTGGTGCAAAGGGACATGTTGAAATTCAAGCAGAAGCTGATGCAGAATGGCCTCTTATATGATGATTCATGCGAATTCTGCAGCAGTACAATGGAAAATAGAGACCATTTGTTCTTTAATTGTGACTATTCGAAGGAAGTGGCTCAAAGGATACTGTCCCGACTTAATCTGAAGTGCACAGCGAGAATTTGGGTGGATTGGATGTGCTGTTTATGAAGATACCCAAAGGAAAGTCACAAATGGCCAAGACTAGAAAGCGTGTACTGAATGCCATGATATATGAGATATGGAATAAGAGGAACCGCAGGATTTTCACCAAGATGGCTGCCACACCAGAGCAAGTTATACTGCTTATTTGGAGAATGTATAGATAGTTCAATTCTGATTGCTTATTTGAAGGGTTATATGTGTATAGTAGGACGATATGATTGTAGGGAGGTGCTTCTATATGCCATGCGCTTTGTAGAACCTTGGGATGGTATTATACGCTATGTATTTTGACCTTGTTTTCTACGCTGGGCTTGACCCATGTAGGCTTAGGCCAAATACATTAGCTTGTGTTATCCCTTGGTATAGTGCTTAAAAGGGCTTGGGATATGGCATGTTATTTTGACAGCCATAAGAAATGGAGTTTTTTTGTAACTTTTTCTCCATTTGAGTAATGAATGAATTTTCCGTTGTCCCAAAAAAAAAAAATCGTCTAAATAGAAATCATGGACTATGTTTCAATGTCATGTAAAAGTAAGATTGAAATGGTTTGGAGAAGCCAGGCCTGGGAATCTAAGTTGCATATGTATAAAAGTTTACAAGATTGTTTTGGGCTGCTTACCATTAATGCTAAACAAATCAACGTTGTTGGGTCCTGTCATATACATCGTGAGGTAAATACTGATAGTACGATACGATGACTGCACCATGGATGACTCCTGAAACTGTACATGCCTTGTTGTAGCAGCCCATTGTTTGCGGTCGATACTCTGTGATCATTCGTGGAACATTTAAGCATGCAGTTTGATTTTAACTACATATGTTCTTGTCTTTGATCAGTGGTATTGTTGGTTATGGGATCTCATCTTCAATAGATGAGATGACTATATGACATTACGACATACATTTGAATAAACATGATACCTTACAGGAGTTTGCACTTTGCAGAAATCTATCTTTGCTGGTTTATATCTCCATGACGATCTTCATGAGATACAAGGTGAAATTTATTCAATCATCTGACTCCCTTTTCTTCCTACTTTATTTATCCTAAGTGTAATGCTCGTCCAAAACATAAGATAAGCTTCATTTTTGAAAACCATGTGCTGATGCTCCTAATATGTATCTACTCCCTATTTCGTAGGTGTAATGTCTTCCTGTTTTGGGTCTGAAAGCGTGCATTATCTTCATCGCTGAAGGCGATGCATCATCCTTAAAGAACATCATTAGTATTGGTCAGTACCAATCTAGTCCTTGATATCCATTTAAACTTTGCTGAGTTGTCAGAGTGGCCTTCTGTATCATCTTAAGGGCTCAATACCTATACAGTTCACTCAAAGCATACTTGGTCTGGTAATTAAGCTCAACTTGGGGTCTCCATCTTCTGACCAAATCGTCCAAAGCCTATTATTATTTACTGTGTGCATTTGTATCGTGCAATGCCGACTCCATTGAAGTGCACATGCATTTTTTGTATGACAAGGTTCTGTCCTTCTGAAGCTTGCTGGTCTTTCCATCATTCTATTCAACGACTAAATTACTCATCCCATTCGTGGGACCAGGCTAGCTTAAAGTTCTTATTGTTCTAGACGCATAAAAAGATAAGCGATAGGAATTCCGAGTCAAAGTTCTGAAAGAATGTGTGTCCTTTAGTGTTGGCAGTGAAGTAAACTGAGCATACTCTCAGTTGCATTTCCAGGGACTAAGCAACCTCGGAACTCTACTGCTTCATGAAAACATATCTTTGCATGATTGGATAGAATTCCCCATGATGAAAAGTTTGGGAACAGTAATATTTATAAATATTACTTTTTTATTGTTACTTTTTTAGATGTCAAGACAAAATAAACTCAGAGTTTTCCGAAGACGTGCGCAAAGCCAATTGGAGTCCACATCACGAAGAGATCTTCATGAGCCACCGGCTATGTCCTTGCCTGCTGGTATGACGGATATGGTGACACCTCAACAGCGGGACAACCCTCTTACTTTTAGTCCTTTGTCAGACCAACCTCCGGAGTCTTCCGCATCTTCATCGATCATTACCGATGAAACGGGGAATCCACTAGCACAATATAAACTTGATCCCAATGGATTGTGGTAATGCGCTGGCAACACGTGACTCTTACTAGTTTGTTTGTTCAACTATTTTTTTGGTAGTGATAATCCTCTGTTTCATGTTCAGGTTCACTAATTATAAGGTTGCGAACGCGGTGGGAGATGCGATAAGAAGTTATTACAATGGTCCATATACATGTTGGACGCGTCTCCCCACACATAATCGACATATGATTTGGACACATGATCGACAAAAGAAATTACTGGAGGCAGAGATAGACATGACACTTATTGACCTCTTTGCTATCAGAATGAGGCTTGGTCTGTTCAATGGCGATTGAAGCAAGTTACTCTATGGCGATATTGGTGCATCACAAGTGTGTAGCCTGACGCAGTTGCAGTCCAGTGAATTGTTGCATATATATGGTTTAGTATTATTATGTTAGTTATTTTCTGGTTTAGTAGTTATTGATGTTTATTGTTTGTTGTTAGTTATTGAATCGTGTCTTGTTTCTCCTGTATTGAACTGTTACTGAAGCGTTTGTTGTTTGCAAAATTTCAGGATAAGTTTCAAGAGTTAAGGACGTTGTAAGAAGATGGTGAGGGATCACAGGAGAGTGAGCATAGTCCACCATCAGAGACAGAGTTGTTCCTCGAAGCAACTGGCGGTTTCTTGCCTAGCGTGACTGTATTGGGACTTGGATCTGCAACGTAACTATTTTATGAGAAGCCAATCAGAGGGAAAAGCAGCTCCGTATCCAGTATACAGTTCAGAGCTGTTACAGATTTGAAGGAGCAAATAGAGATACAGGCACGGTTATTGGAGGAAGCGAACAAAAGGGCCGAAACTGATCGAGCTGCACATGCGAAGGGGTTGGAGGAGACAAAAAAACAGATGAAAACAAAACTTGAAGGCAACTTGAGGGAGATGGAAGAGTTGAAAAGAATGGTACGGGAAATGATGGTCAACCTAACTCCGAGCATGAGTTGCAATCCTTTTACCGGGTCAGAGACGCAGCCTCCTTCACAGCCGTAGCTGATGACAATGATATGAAACTTTAGACAAGTTTGTCTAAACACGGTTGAGTTATGTTTTATGTACTTCAAGCACTTTATATTATTTTGATTTGGATTTGAGACATTATTAGTGTTTGTAATGACTTTGGATGTTGGACTCGACAATGAAAATGTCCCTTCATTTTATATCATATGATCTATTCCGGTTGGATCTCTGTAAAACCAGGATACAAAGCTATCAACAGTGCATTACCCGATTTCAGTTCTAGAATTGGCGACTAAAAATTTATTGGTCGCTAATTTGGAGACCAAATTAGCCTATTTAGTCGCTAATTTAGCGATCAATGTTACTAATAAATCGCGAAATGGCGACTAAAAATAAGGATGGTCGCAAAACATGTTTTATTAAGGCAACTGAAAATGGCGACGAACTCAACTCTTAGTCGCCAAATTTGACGACTAAAAATAAAGTTAGGCGTCAAATTTGACGACAAAAAACATTTGTTAGTCGCCATTTTCAGTTAGCGAGGAAGGATTTCACGACTACGGTTTTTAGTCGCAATTTAGTCGCCCTTTCGCTTTTGCGACTAAAATTCCCCATTTAGCGACTAAAAAATTTAATCACCTGTTTCGTCCATTTTTGTAGTGTTCTGTCCCCACGTACTGCAACTCCATGATCTCTCTTAGAATCCCATAATAATCAACTCCATCGCCTTTAACACATATCCTATACTTCATAGTGGCATTCCTTGAGTCATAGTCGTATGCGTCAAATAAATATCGATTGATGTAGTATTGTGGATACTTGTGTACTTGTAAAGATGGTCATGTACCAAGGCTATGAACCAAGTCATCAACATAATTTTTTAAGTCCTGTATTCAAAAGGAATTAAGATGTTGAGAATTCGAATTCTAAAAAATTACAAATCAATTCATTGTGATTCAAAACTCATTCTACTTACAAAGTTTTGAAGCCTTCAAATATCCAAATCTGCTCTAAACTTCCTGGATGGATCTTAAACACTGAGTTCTTGATGCGTGCCGTCGCAAGCATGTCAAATTTATATTTATAAGATCCAACTTCACTCTATAAATAAGGAGTTAAACGTAGTAGTGGAAGTAGGGGTCGATCCCACAGAGAAGGTTAACTTGATCAGCTGGACTAACTTAAGGTTT